>ML797232.1:535980-556434 GCA_009831015.1 Picea engelmannii | reverse complement strand
AACTCAACAAACATTTGGCTCCACATGGGGACATATGTTTGATCTCTTGGGAAGGAGAGCATGCAAGAACCTCAGAATCTGCAAAACAGAGTGCTCACCAATACCCAGCATAAGTACATGTGTAAAATAATAAACCATAAATAAATGAAATGATATTGACAATAATCACATAAATGAAATGATTATACAATGAATTATACATAAATGAAATAATAACAAAATTGAAGGAAAAAGGTTAGAGATACGTTACAAGGGTGTCCCTTTGGGCACCAAATGACTTCGTTGAAGATCATTTCAAGGAGGAGCCTTCTCACTGGCATTTCTAACTTTATGTCGTCCAATTGGCTGAGATGAGTTGCCAGAAGGCTTACACACTTTACCCTGTTTTATGACGTTCTGATGTGAACCCCTTTTCCTAGTTCTCAAGCACTCGATAGAATCTTCCTTGAACCCTTTCTAATGAAACTGTATTGGTGCCAAGCGAAAAGATTTGAATTTTGTTGATTTCAATTCTTCTTTGAAAGTCTTGGCATACTCTTTAATAGGGATGATATGTTGGTTATTATTATCACCATTAGTTTTCTTATCATCCTTATGATCTTCTACCAGATCTATTCCACTTTTTCCTCTTTTATTTTCTTTCTTTTTATGCTCTTCCTATTTTTCGAAGACATCATCCTTGTCAAAACAAATATCCTCGAATTTTAAGATATATGGAATAGATGGCCCAAAAATCATTTCCAACTCTTCCTGACATCTAATTGATTCATCTGAAAGCTGGTGAGTTGATGTCGATGATGCAGTGTCGAATGACAAATCCAATTATGTTCCTGTTTCTGAAGAAGTCACACTACTATCCATTTCACTTGAAGCTTCCTCAAGCAAAAGACCATCAAAAGTATCCATGGTATCCCAAACATTACAAACACTTGGGAATTCATCCTTAAGCTCCTTTTTGGCAGATGCTAGAAAATTAGATTGTGTCTCATAACATCCCATCTCTAGCTCATGATATACAAGCTTATTTAGGGGTTTCTTAGGATCTTCAACATGGTATTTTCTTTGCAATTCTCTGTTTAATCTAAACGTGGCCCCATTGGGAGTGGGAATGGTGGCATAAGTTAAATCCATTTGTAAATTGCCCCCCAAATCTGCAACTGTTTTTCTTGAAAGCAACATACCCCAAGCATCTGGCACATCAATCACTACTATGTCCATTTCTATCATGATGTCTGTAAAGGTATCCAAATGCACTTGTAAACCCTTTATCAAACCGTGCACCTCAATCGTTTTACTATCCATGGCACAAATGTTATGGTAAGGCCTTGAGATCCTTAAATTTAATTGTTCCATTACTGTCTTAGTCATAACATTTGAACTTACTCCAAAATCAAGCATGCAATTATGAAGGATATGGTTGTTCACAAGTAGAGAAAGGAAAAATGGTTGATTCTTTTCGTTCCCCCTATCCCAATTTTGCAAAATCACAGGTGCATCTTGGTAAGCTTTGGCTGGTGGCCTATAAATATTGTTCTGAGGAGGATCTTCTATGGCTTTGAGCAATTTCTCCCTTTGAGAAGGGATTTTCATAATTTCAGCTACAGGGACCAACATCTTTGCATTACTCAACCACCCCTTTAAGTCAATATTTAATTCTGTATATGTAGGGAAAATCAATTTAGGGGGGGAAAGAGGTACCTTAGGAACACTCATTTGAGGTTTGTCTTGATTTCTGGTTCCATTCCTTTGATAAGTTAAACCTCTATATCTAGCCAAATATGAAACTTGTTTGGGAGTAGGCTTAGGACCAAAATTTTCTGTTACTTTGTCCATCACATCATTCATGCAGTTTACATCCCTACCCTACTCTATTAACTCCATCCAATCATCCATGCCAACATTGTATTTTTGACCACACATGTTAACTTGTTCATTTTCTGATTGAGAGAAACCTTCCTCACCACAAATTTTCCGGAAGACAGGGCAAGTTAAATCTTCGTGAAATTCCCCACAAGACCTACAATAAAGGATAACTTGGTGATTAACCAAGTTAGTAGACTCAAAAGGATTTGGTGGCCTTTTCTCTTGAGGTGGGGATCTTTTTGGCCATTTATCATTTGGCTTGTGATGAGGTCTACTAGATTGAGCCCTTTCCATGGTTATCAACCTATTTTTCATGGCATTCATTTGATTAGCATGGTTAATCTCTATTTTCTTTATCTGATTGGCCTGATTAACCTCCATTTGCTTGATTAGTTGAGTGAGCTCCTTAATGCCATCATTAGAAGACTCTTGATTTTCAACTTTCTTCTTCTTCTCCTCAATAGGTTTGGAAGAAGTTCCCCTTAAGAAACCAAGAATATTTGACTTTCTAGCATCTTGCATATTCTTATCTATCCTGATAGCAAACTTTTGTGCATCCCTTAGAGTTGTTGGTTCTTTATCTCTTAACTGATACCTGATTTCTCCCTCAAAAGATTCCATATAATGAATTAAAATAGATGCATCAGGAGGCTTGATAGTTGTAGGGAGGCCTTTAACTAAGTCATTAAACTTCTTATTGAATTCTTCCATAGTCTCATTTTCCTTCTTTTGACGTGTGCTAAGGGAAGCTAACAAATGAGGATCCTCTTTCCTTCTTGTGAGGTGATATTTTCTGCACACAAGAGATCCTCCAAAGCTTCCTTTATTATTCACAAAATGTTCTACAAATACTTGTAGCAAGATTTACAATGAGAGAATGGGAGGGAGAGAGAAAAGAATGGGAGAAATTTTGGCATAAGAGACTTGCTCTGAGAATAGATGATGAAATAAGGAGGGGTGGGCATTCTTTTATAGTTCAGAGAGAGGAAAGACCCCTCTTGGATGAGCTCCAAGTGGCACACATCAAAGGGAAGGAGGTCATCTCAAGGGGGGTGCACTTTTAGGGTTTTGGTCATGGCTAGGGTATGAGGAGTGAGTGGGGAAAGGGGAAAACACCTTTCCCAATCATCAAACATGAATTTAGGGTCAAAGGGGGACATACTTTAGGTTTTGGCCACTCTCTTTCTTTGATCTTTATTTTCCCATGTGTTCATGAGCAAGGGGTGTGCACTTTTCCTTAGGGAGTCACCACTTGTGGTTGTTGGCTTAGCAAGGGGGGTTCTTCTAAGTGGAAAATCACTTTCCGAACTTAGGAAATACATTAGGAATGTTTTTCCCACTCTCTCTCATGACTTTAGTCATTTTTACAAAATTTGGCTATTTTAACTTAGCCAATTATTTGCTGATTTTTGATTGACTTGGAATCCTCATGGACAATGACCTAGCAAAACTTGTCCAAATGAGCTGAAACTTGGTCCAAGGGTGTAGAGGGTCACTTTCCATTTTATTTGAGTACTCATACCCCTACACAAAATCTCCAAGGACCAAATTTTTACATCTTACATAAAAATTTATTAAAAATTCTCAGTTTGCGGAAATTTCAATTATTTAAAAAATCCTATCAAAACTTAATGGAATTTTGCAAGACTCTAGGAGATGTCTAGCATGGTCATTTACAACACTTCCAAACCTTATTCATCCATTGGGCTCAATCGTTAGAACACCTTTCACCACTTTGGAAAATTTATGTGAGTGAAAAACTCAAGGATAATTAAAATTGCAGTTAAGCAAGATTAATTACCTGAGGAAAAAAATACACTCGATGAAAGGACTTCCCTAATGATAAAGTCCTAGGTAGATAGATAAAAAATTACTCATGCTATCATATTACATTATTATCTCACGCAGGGGAGCGAACATTCCAAATACATAGAAAGACGTGTCGGGAGCAAAATTTGCCCTGCTGAGCCAAAAGTCTTCAAACTGGTTGTACCACTAGATACATATCGTCATTGTACATGACGTTGACCCCCTAGTTGAAATAGGTGGTCAACACTTCCCAAATAACTCAATAGCATAATCTTCAATGTACAACAATCCCCATAAGTGGGACACCTCCATCATATGGCCTCCATAAGTGGACATGAATGAGTCAAGCAATATATTCGTCCATGATGAAGGTATTGACTCCCTAGAAGAAACGGTCCAATGGAAAACTAAGTCCGCGTGCACCATACTCCACATAATATAAAAGATATGGAAGAAAGCGGCCCCATCATAAGTTATAAAATATAAATGTGTGTGACCATGTGTGCCACCAAGTAACTCTCCAATGCACAATATATGAACGCAACTCGTATAAGAGTGGGATAGCTCCATATAATGATTAAAATAATAATATACGCCTCAACATGTTGCCCCTCAATATATGTCCATCATGGCAAAAGGGTTCCTAAGTGACCTTTTTCCACTAGCTTATTAGACCACTAAATCAAATGCTCTTTTATTTCTTTGTTTCTAAGTTTTCTAACTCTCATCCATAGTCCGTACCTGTTCATGGGATTCCTCTTCCACTTCTTGTACATCCACATAATTTGGGAGAATGTTAACATATCTTGAAAGTGCCTATCCGAAAAAGCTTAAATGGAAAATTGGATGAATCTTTGATATAAGGAGGCTATTGAATGCAAACGAGAGATGCATCATGGAGGGAGATGAACATGCTACAGTAAAGGTTTCATTGCCAGTTATTTCACCAAATATTACAGGTCCAATTTATGGACCTGCACACTTCTATCATTGTGATGGTCCAATCAATTCTCCTGTTGTTGCCATGCAGATCCATCACTAACCTTGTTGAGTAGTAATTCTCGTGTGTTTCATTATATACATGTAAGTCTATGTATTAGAAAAGAATCCGATGCAACTGAAGTAAAGAGCTATTTGTCTTGGCTATGCATTTTTGTGTTGCCATGCAAATCCTTCAAACTCATCTGCTGCTCATAAATTTTGAAATTGTGAAGCTGGTCAGATGGGAGGATTGATGGAGCACAAGGTGGATTTGGGCTTACTGCAGAGCCTGATGTAACTGTGGAAACCATATCCTCTGGTAATAAACTGATCTCTCAATTTTTTGTAAAAAATGCTTCTTTTATTCTATTGATATTACAAAATATGCACATCAACTTTTTTACAAAAACAAAGTGGGTTGTGAGGGAAACCACCTCTAGTACTAGCATTAAGGGCAATATTCATCCCCAAAATCAAAGCAAAACTTCCCTAAATACCGTAGTAAATATAGAAGCATCAAAGCACCATCTAGCGCAAATATAAAAGTCCTGTAGTACAAAACTAATACCGCCACCTTGAATTTGTGCTTAATCATGTCTCATTTCCTATTCCCATATTCTAATAACTTAATATTCAAATTCACAGAGGATGATCTCATTGTCTTGGGGACTGATGGACTGTGGGAGAAAATGGAAAACCAGGAAGTGATTGACATCTGCCTATCAACTGGGTAAGTACTAGTAGAGTTCACTAACTGTGGAGTTTCTCAATGGCCAATTCTATTTGTCAAACATAGCCTTTGTCGTACTTGATGTATTTTTTGTAATTCTGTAATATAAGACTCAGTTTTCTGCAATTTGATATATATATATGGCAGACAGTTTCATTAAATAATATGCAAATGGCTTGATGTAGAATGCAAAAACCATTGGAAGATGTTTGTAAGGACCTTGTGAAAGTTGCACAAGATCGAGGAACAACTGATGACATCTCAGTTATTGTATTACGGATGCCAAAAATATCAAGTCCGGGGTCCCCCAACAATGAATGAGATTTACCTAGATTCATGAAAAGAAATGTTTGCATTTTCTGTTGACTTCACTGCTAGACAAAAATGTATTAACGGAAGAAATATTTGCATATTCTGTTGATTCTACTGCCAGACAAAAATGTATTAGCTGATGCAAGATTGCAAGGATGCAGCCAATGTTGCAAGCCCTGTTTATCAGAAAAGTCTTCTGAGTTTGAATAAAAAAAACTTACAAAAGCAGTCAATTAGGCAAAGGCAGCTAAGATTGAAAGCTACAACAGAGAGGTTTAAATCATGTTATCCTCTCACATACTACTCTCTACAACAATTTGTATGGTTATATCATTTTTCGAATTGTTTCTTTAAGGTTGAATTACCTGTGTACGAGGCATGGGATCTTTATGTTAATAACATGCCTGTTTAATGGATTAAATGTTAGCGTGTAGATATTAGTAATAATAAAAACAAATATTGTGGTATGCATGATATGGATATGATAATCTACACGAATAGATATTGAAATATTCCTTACAAATTTGTTTTTGTGTTTTCCTCTAGTTTAGTGCTAAGTTACCCGTTACAAACAATAAAAATATATTTTTATAATTTAAAATAATAAAACTTACATAAAAATTAAAAAATATAACACTTATATAAAATAATAAAAAATATAATACTTATATAAAATAATTATATATTATATTTTAATGAGGATATTTTATAAATATATATAAATTTATAATTTATAACTTTTGTGTTCTAATACCAAGTTTATAAATAATTTTAATATGTAAGTTAAGAATATCACATTATAACTACATTTAAGTTTTAGAACATTAATATAATAATTATTATTAATGAAATAACTTTATATTAATATATTAATAATAATAATAATCTATTTTTAAGTTCACTTGTTATATTAATATATTAAATTTACTTTATAACATTATAAAGTTAGTATTAATATAAAGTACATTAATATTGTTATAAAATTATTTTACCAAATGATAGTAGCCATGTTGATTAATAGCCACCTAGCTACTCATTTTTGGTATCTAACGAAAACCATTCATTTTTCACCATTCAATATAAAATAAAAATAAGCACTTGTTCGATGTAAGAAGTCACCTTTCGATATATGAAATCAACGCTTGTTCGATGTAATAAAATAAGGCGATTTAACCCAATGTTATTAATAAAACAGATGGTGTTGGAAACCACGACGATTTAAATTGAATGAAACGACGATTTAACTATCGAATTGCAGTTGGATCCACGCATGGGCCTGGTTATCATGTGGTCTGCCAATTAATGATAGCAGTGGTTTTCCAATTTGGCAGGAACCATGTGGCAGACAGATCCTCCACGGATCTTGGTAAATCCAGATCTGTATCTGAAATGTGGATCCATGGATCCAGCCTCCAAACCCAGCGGATCCGGTAACATAGGTTTAGTGGTGTAAGCATATTGTCAAACAGTTTGCATACAAAATGTTCTACCAATAGTACGCAAGTAAATCTAATCTTTGTTGATGATTTACAAAACACCAATATGGAAACTCAACACACTTATTGCATTAATATGTATGAAGTTGCAATACACTAGAATACACTAGAAAATCTCAACAATAGTACAACACAAATAAAGAGGAACCTGATACAAATTTATGTAGGATGTCTTTGCTTTTCTGAGATGAATGCGCCAAGATATAGTTGCCAAATGTATTCACAAACTGAACAAACAATACCCACAAGGCTCTATGTCTTTGCTGAAAGAAAAATCGACCCATTTCCTTAGCAAATAAGTGTTGTTCTCATAGAGATCGATGCAACAATAAACCAAGTCCTTTCTGGATGTAAAATCGCCTCCAAACAGTGTTATTCCCAACACCTTTGCTAAAGAATATGCCCAACAAACAAATGTCTTGGCCCAGCTGCAATATTCCTCAAGAAATTCATCAACCTCAAGGAGAATGCCCAGCAAAGAGAGTTTAGTCCCCAAATGTAGAAAATCGGCTCCTTCAGCCCTCAACTTGACCCAGCAAGGAAATAATTCGCCCCACTGATCAAATCGACCCAAAATGTGAAATACTCAGCCGCCATATGAGAACTCAGTCACAAACAAATAACTCATCCACTAGAAGAGAAATCTCGACCACAATAAGATAAACTCTGCCACAAGTGAAGCACAGTCAGAAGGTCTGAATGACCTTATCTTTATGACCAACTAGGGTGAATGGTCTCACCACCGAAACCAATCTCTATCTCTAGGGTTTTTCATCCCAAGAGCCAAAGCCACAAGAGCTCTCTCAATTTTTTTTTTTAGAAAAATAACAATGCATAATGAGAGAGGGCGGCCTCATTCTCCTTTTATTCTCTCGTTGACCCTTTGTCGACCCTTTTACCCTTTTTATAACTTAAAGTGAATTTATTAACTCAATAGTCACTCAAACACCTTTTCACTCGATTACTCAATGACACCTTTAAAAAAGATTATTTTCTCGCTCTGATGACATTAAATAATTAATTAATTCCCTTTTTCCACTAACTATAGCCTATGAGAATCACTTAGGCTATTACGTCGATATCCCGGAGTGATTATTTGAAAAGGGACATTACAGATATGCATGAATGGATCCCTAGCACAGATGTATACTAGTCGGGGTTTGCACGAGGGAATGTGTATATGGTTTTTAGTCGTATGCAAGGTAACAGAATTAAGAATGATCAAAGTAAAACTTCTCTTTGTTTATTGTAATCTTTTGCTTCAAGCTCTTTGAAAATGTCGCACAGAATGTAAACATTGTTTTGTCCCATATGACCATTCAGTGACATGGATGACTTAATAAATGTTATTTATTTAACTATCTATCTATAGTGTTCGTTAGATTGCCTGCTTTGGAACCCCCCTCCTTTGTTAGATAAGATACGATGCTCAACTCTCTTGGGATATTATTGTTGCCAAGGGGGTCTGGTGGTGCAGGGGCTTGACCCCTAGTGTTCAAGGAGCTCAATCAAGTGGTTTGGCTTTAGCTATACTTCATTACCATGTGCACAAATCTACAGAAAGCAGAAGCAAATTATATCCTTTTGGAAGTAAAATTTAAATTCATGGTGGGGCATAACATTTCGGACTAGTTCCACTAGCTAGGGAGGAAATCTAAGTGAGCAAGGGAGTTGGGGCTTGGGAACAAATGTTCTCAGAGCATCAGTGAAAAGGGGTGGCACATAATTGCCCAATTTGGAAATTCATGTATCTTATGAGTCCTTTAAATAATTACTTGTCTTAACTAGAAAAGCCGACATTGATTCTATACTTGGCACATAACCATTGTCTCCTTATAATAACCATCATCTATGTTCCATTGATTCTATCCATTTTCTAGCTCCAATAATCACTTAATATTTATGTACAACAATCATTTCCTTCTTTCCAAATGAAACTTATGGGAATATTCCCTCATGGGACATCAAATAAAAAACAGAACACTTCAAAACATGGACATCACTGCACTAATTCTCTTGAGTTACTCATGTGCCTCTGCAAAACTACCCAGGTCCCATCTTATACTTTTCTATTGACTTAACCATTAAAGTAGCTTCCACACACTAAACAAGTCCTTGTTTAGCTTAGTTACTTTCTAATATCAACTTGGGGTTGTATCACTGAAATTTATAATATAAATGACTATGAAATTAAAGGGCATATAAAGTCTTAAAAATTACCACCTTATTATACCTAATTGAGATTTATGGTATGCAACATGCAAGTATTGTTGCTAACTAGCATAGATCCATCTTAATCCCATATCTATTAAGCACATACATGGAGAAACAAAAAACAGGTGCAAACATCTCAAAGCTTAAAGAAACCAAGATTTAAGATGGATCTATGACAGTTTATTTTTTAATTCCATTTTATTTTATTATCCTTTCACACATACGTCATAGATACAATTATTACCATTCAATTACCACTATTAATGTATTTATGAATATATGATGTGATTAGTTACAATGGTTTGTAACTTCGTAGACAATGTTTTCAATGAGAATGACATTCTAAGCATTTTAAAGTTTTAATCATGTCACCACCTATCTGACATCATTTCCTTGATAAAACAATGATGAGGAGAATAGTAATGATAAATAATTTTCTACAGATCATTGCAAAAGTCAAATTGAGAATGCATTTGATAAGATATGATAAGACAAATTTATTAATGTCCAACAAATGGCCAAAATAGGTCAATGGGACTTAAACAAAAGTACATTCAACAAAAGCATTTGCAAGAGTACCCAAGGAAACTCTAAAATCGTAAAGTAATTGACTCATTATCCAAAAAGAAACATGAGAAGAGCATGTAAGAGTTGGTGCTATAAAAGTGGTAATGGAAAAAAAGGGGGAGTCTGGCCTAGACATAACAATGAGGACTTAACTCAATGTCTACCTCATAAACAAAAATGTAGTAAGGGGATAAGGGAGATGCCCTATCACCCCTGAGAGCACTCAAATGGTATTTATGTGAAGCTTAGCAATGTTATTTGAAGACCCTAGAGAGCACCCTGAAACTCCCCTAACACTCGCGGTCGTTTGGAAGAAGCTAGTGATGGAACTCTTGTGTGTAGTGCTCTATGCTAGACATATCTATACTTAACCATGACAACCTTATTCTCCATCATATTTTGCATACTACTCCAAGGATTGCTATACTTAACCGAGACAACATTCTAACACCAATTACCCCTACGAGCAAGACTAGGCAGCCTACCCAATGTTGCATATAAAACATGCACTTTCTAAGTTGAATTCATATAGTTTTAGAGTCCACATCCTAAAGCTATGATTTCAAAATTAAATCTACTTCACTTTACCCCCAAACTAGGGGGCTCCTTTCATGACCAGGGCTCTAGGGTTTCTCCTACAGTCTTCATCCTTAGAAGCAACCACAAAGGATCCTCTTGAACAAATGTGAAGGGTAGTATTGAAACTGATATCCCTAGGACATTGACAACCAATCTTCATGGGCCACAACCAATGGCTAAAAAACACTAATTTCCTAATTAGGTATTTCTCCAACAAGACCTCAGTAAAAATTTACTATTCCATATATATAATAATCACAAAAGAAGTATCATCTTTGTCATGAAACAAGGAACAACTCTCCTTTCATAATCTTACGCCCTTTCTAGATTCTCTAGGAAAATCTTTCAAGGTTACTTCACAAGACGTCATGTTTCCTCCAGCAAAAGATTTCTTTCCGCCCCAAGATGCCTTTGCAGATCCTCATGTCTCTCAACCCATTTCCAAATTCCTCTAAAATTTATTGTCATAACGAATACATTTTTTTCGTGGGATAAAAAATCTATTGTTAGAAAATACAAAGCAAAATATTCGTGTCGACTGAGATGAAAAATATCTATAAACCTAAAAGTACATTATACTTTTTCCTCGATGTGAGCATTTTCTGGGCAACACAGTATTCTCATGTTGTACACCATAGTCACTTCATGATTGTAATTTTGTAAACATAAACCAGATATTATTTTACTCAAATTCAATCATGGCATTCATACAAATGTAAAATTGGACAACAGTTGCATAGAATCAAATAAATTAGAAATGATGGAAGATAAATGTTATTAATATTATATTATCTAGATTAGATGACAGGCCCCTAATGGGTGTGCTTCAACATTGTGAAGATCAACAAGTTGAGGGTGCGATTCATTAGACTTTAGTGAAGGTGAAGAGTTAGTAAATGTGACTTGGCAATTCATAAAGTGTTATAAGGTGGTCTGGGGTGAAGGATAATAGCTTCCTTGAGGCATCACTAGGTGCTTGGGTAGAAGGCATGAGTATGAGAAGCTTTCTAAAGAGTTGGATAGAGAAGAAAGTTTTTTTTTATCTGGATGAAAGATTTTTTATCTACTAAGCTAGTATCACTTCCATGATTTCACATGATTTCTATGCTTTTTTGTTAGATTTAGGGTAATTTTGCTAACAGTAGTCTCTTTTAAATTTCAATGATTAAAACAACTAGATTTATAACTCAATCAGAGATAGAACACATAGAAAGTAGATCTATGAAGGACAACAACAGCTTAAAAAAAAAAAAAAAAAAAACTTTGATCACATATGAATAAAAACTCAGATCTAAAGATAGTACTCTGATCTAATGTAGCTATGAACAGATCTGAATATAACAATAGATCTATATGACTAACCACAGATTTCAGATCTAACAATTCTGTATAACCATTTCACGATATATATATCTTTAGATCTACACAATGCATACTAGTTTAAACAGATCTGAAGCAGAATCAAATCCAAATCAAAGAAGGATGAATAAGGCACATACCTGATACATCAACCTTACCTCTGAAGATAGCACAGTAACCACAATAGGTATAGATCCAGTTTAGCATGCTCAGACAAAGGTTCAATTCATAGATCAATAGAGGATCTTAATGCCAAAGAATGAAGGAACTTTCTTGCCACCCAACAATGAGGCCACAGGGAGAAAACGCAAGTCAAAAGGCCCAAACCCTCTCACAGAAAAAAAACCCTTACCCAAGAGACCTTTAGATCTGCAAAACTGGACTGTGTGTAAACCCTTGTTTCAGCAGTAAAGAAACTGAGTCTTCAGCAAATGGCACCCACAAGAAATTGCCCTAGCAAAAGGGGCCGCACAGCAGACATAGAATAAGGGTATCAAAACCCTTATAATACCAGCAGCAAACACACAGTAGGCCACACCTCAAACAACAGTCAATTGGAAGAGGTCGGATCTGAAAAGAGGTTGCTCACACATCCACAAGAGGAGGCCGGATCTGCAACAGTCACAAAGAGGAGGACGCTGCTATGCTAGAGGAGGTCAGATCTGGGCTAGAGGAGGCCGCAGCTAGAAGCTCAACCACAGCGGAAAAGAGGTGATAGCTTGAAGGCATACACAGCAAATCAAGGAAGGTTGTGGTTGTCCCTACATCAAATGCCAAGAGGCCGCAGCTACAACAGAAACCAAGAGGTCACTCCCACACAAGGATACAAGAAGGCCGCAGGCTGGAGAGCAAGAGATCAGCGCTAGCATATATGAGAATGATAGGTGAGTGAAAGGTGAGAGGGGGAGGGTTTAATATATAGGTTTAGGTTAGGATAAGGGTTAGGTTAAGTTGAATTAAAAATCACATGTTTAAATTGAAATTTAAACATGTGATAATAACATTTGAAATTTAACTTTAAATTTACCCCTTAATAAAACAACAAAACCCCAAACCAATCAAGCAAGGGTAAAGGAGGGTTTGCAAGGTGGCATTACTTATTCCTTCATATCACATGGTGAACCTATTACTTTATCATCACTGCATATGGGACTTATCCCTCTTGTGGTTATGTCCTTCTTCAAGAAAGGTCATGTACCATCAAGTACTTGATAGAGAATCAAGTAGCCCCAGGACTTTTCTTGGGGTCTTATCCACCAAGGTCAGAGACCAAGGATCAACCCATGCCGTATGCATGGGTACCCTGGACTTTTCTAGGGGCCCTAGGCTTATCTAGGGGCTTTGACTGCTTGGTTATAGACCAAGAATCAATCCATGCCGTATGCATGGGTACCCTGGACTTTTCTAGGGGCCCTAGGCTTATCTAGGGTCTTTGACTGCTTGGTTATTCACCAAGAACCCCAGTCGTATACTGGGGGCCCTCGCAAGGGTCTTTTGCCATGACACTGACTGTTTGGTCCCAGACCAAGTACCCCAGGAGTGCACTGGGGGGCCTAGACTTATCTAGGGTCTTAGCCATCCTCCAGGAGAATGGCTCTCGCAGCTGCTTATAAATTTAACATTTTTTTCCAAGTCTTAAATTTTCAATAAGAGTTTCATGTGTTTGATACATGAAACCATCACCTCCGTCGAAAAAGGCGCTAGGCCCTAACTACTTGACAATGCGCCCCATTTCTTGGAATGATGTGGTGTGCTGGGTTTTTGGTCCAGTAATGCTGCAGGAACCGGGTTAGTCACACATAGGTGCGAATTGGAAAACTAGAGACAGCAAGCTTGAAGGGGAAATTTTCCAAGAGGATATCTTCTTCTTTTTTGGCCAAATCAGGTGGAGAAAGAGCTCAACAATGGGTTTTTGGATGTTCTGGAGCCATCTATTTGGCATTTTGAGCATTTCAAAGCATTGTTTTTAACACTTTGAGCAAATAATTAAAAAGATCCATTGGAAGCTGGACCAGGAGATGTATCCCAAGAGAGGGGTGAACTCCTTTATAATTTGTTGTGTTATGTGTTTACTTTGATGGTTGTTATTATTGGTTATTATGTGCATCTTAAGTGTGAAAAATCTATAGTTTATGTGTTTGCAAACTGATCCTTTTGCCCAAGCACACATAATTAACACTTACAAATATTTTAAAAGATACAAGTCTTCTCATTTTCAGATCAAGTAGCATGGCCAGCCTGTGGGTGGTTGGGTACATTATAGATTAGTATCGTGGCCAGCCTGTGGGTGGTTGGGTATGTTACAATCTCATATATTGGTACATGAAAATGAGAATCCACACCAAATTTCCTCCAAAGCCTTTTATTCCAATAATGAATATAGATTACAATAGCAACAACAAGTCATTCACCAAATCTCCAACTAGTTTCAATGAGGAGTGGGTGCTTGTTTTTATAACAAATTGGGTGGCGTTCCCAATGAGAGAGGGCACACCAAGTTGAGGGAGGGGCGCACCACATGTATGAGGGAGGTGGCCAAGTGTTGATCACTTGGTTGCCACCTCTCCCAACACTCAAATGAATGCCAAGTGGAGAAGGAGGAGGTAAGGGAGAGGGGGCCACCTCTCCAAGAGAGGGTGGTCTCTCTCTAGAATGCACCACCTCTCCAAGAGGGGCACACTTCCCTTTACCCACATGTTCTAAATGATAGATAGTTGCCACTTATCTTGAGTCTCACCCAATATAACTTTCCCATCAAAAGCCACATATCCTTCTAGGATTTATTTGACTCAAAACATGTCAAAACATGTTTCCGACAAGTTTGCTAAAAAATAACACTTGCTGTTTTTTTCTGATTTTTTATGTATTTTTTTACTTTTGTGAGGAAAATTAACTTTTTAGTTATTAAAATCACTAATTTTACTCACAAAAGTGGGTACTTAGGTAAATTGGGTTCCCTAGGTCCAAAAATGAGCAACCCCCAAGGCATATAATGCCTCCTAGCACTACTTTTTAAATACATACTCAAATTACAAATAAAAAAAATCGTTTTATGGGATTTTTTTTATTAACTCAAAAAACTAAAAAATACTAGGTGGGACTTAGCAAATTTCCATGAGACTCTAGGATAATTCTTAGCATGGTTATGTACATATGAATCTAGACTTAAAACACTCCTCAAGTCATATCCTCTAGTAGAATTACTCCAGCTTTGGAGGTTATTGAGTGAAAAAACTCAAAAATCATAAATCGCTTAAAGAGAAAAATATAATTAGCAAGTAAAAAAAAACACTGTAGAGTAAAATACTATTGTCTAATCCTTGGGTGGCTAATCCTTTTACAAAAATCGCATGCTTAAGTCATTTTATTACAATTCCCCATAGGGTATGGAAATGTGGAAAAAGGTTGGTCAAATAGATCAGTTGAACTTCCAAACATTGAATTCTGAGCAATATATTGCTTAGTCTTTAGCGGCCCAACTGCAAGTCCAACTAGTGCAACTGGGTGGATAGCACAAGCGAGGAGCATTTTGAGTTTCAGGTACTCTAGGAGAGTTTGGATTGCACTGTGATTTGGCATTGTGGGGCTCATGAACTCTTTCTTTTGGAGATCTCATTAGAGGGTCATAGTTTAGCTACAAAGGAGATTGTTGAGCACCTTCCTTGTGGACCATCCCACGAGGAAGAATATGTGTCCATGTATTGGGTATACAAGTACATGATGGATATGGACACACTTTTGGGTACAGGTTTAGTCATCATCAGCAGAGTGTTGGATTCAGTAGCACATACAGGGCATTGGATGGTACAAGATGACACATGAGTATGTCATAGTATATGGGATTATACATTGGCACATGGTGGTGCACAACATATTTTTGGATAATTTCCTCTAGGGATACCTCCTGACAGATTCATTGAGTATACCATTAGGTTGAGGTTACCCAGGATCGGTGAGTGGATGGGTGAGCGTCAACAAGCAGTATATCCCTCAATAATTGATTTTCATCTGGGATATCATTAGGCTTGGGCCAAAGAGTAGGGTACTCACATGTCTATTCTCGGGTATCATCATGAGTTCTTGGTCATGCCCTTGGGTTTGACCAATGCACTAATCACCTTCCAGTCCTTGATACAGTGGAGGAGGTACTTGTTGTTGTTATTTGATGCCCTCATTGTATATAACAAGACATGAGAGGATTACTGGAGCCAGTGGGATGAGATAGGGGGCATTGTGGTCATGATAGAGTTCATCCATTTAGACTCTGTGATCAGTGTGTTGAATGCACAGGATGAGATCTAGACTTATTTGGATCAGTTCAAAAATATTGGAGTTGGCAGAGTAGTGGATGGCATTATCCGCTACAGAGATTGCACATCAAGAATTTGGCTCATTTGAACTTCGATGGTTATTGGTGGAACACAGTAGTAGTTAGAAGGCATTGGGAGTGGTGGACTTACAATGTGGAGGTGGGATCTTGGAATTCATCCGAGTGATGGATTGTCTCAGATGAGGTTGATTATTGACATAGTTGAGGCAGTGATTGGTTTGAATCATTGTGGGAATGTTGTGAGAGGAGTTGTGGAGTTTTTCTTTCCCCTCACGATACCCAAGATCAAGGATAGTCGTGGATTGACATGCTTCAATTTCACTGAGATGCCTTGGCGAGCCATAATCCAGGATAGTGGGTTTAGTCCTTTCAGATATTTCAGCTTGGGGGTCCAAGAGAGAAGAGTGCAGTCTGAGCATGGTGATCAGGCCATTATAATCAGAGTGGCACAACGTAGACATGGTGAGTCCTTTTTCAGATTATCTTGGGACCCTGGGATTACATTGTTTAGTATTTCAATGACTGATACAAAGGAGAGTAATTTTTACTTTCAGGAGTTTACTACTCGAGTGCATGGGATTGGTTTTTTGGAGGAGAAATTATCTAAGGAGTTGACTGAGGTTTTGCAATATGTGATTTCTCTACTTACCGATAGTATTCAAGAGATCGCTCGTGCTATTTCCTTGCAGGACAACGCTTTGAGCAGAGGGTGCTTCACTTCTTCTAGATTGGTTTGGAACCTAGGGATTGTTAAGTTTTTGTTGTTTTTGTTGTTTTTATTATGTTATTTCCAAATTACATGAGAATTCAATGCATTTCCAAAACAACTATATAAATAGGATCACTAAAAGAAACAAAATCACAAGGTATGCATCATTTTAACCTAGGAAACCCTCATGGGGGAGAAAACCCAACAAAAACTTCCTCAATAATAGATTTCCAATACAATGCCAAGACTAAGACCAAAAAACCAAAGATAGACCAAGACTGAGCATGTGCCTCTCTTCTCCTTCCTCCTGCAATTGCAATTGCCTTCAAGATATGTGCACTAGATGAGTGAGTGAGTGCGTGTAAATGAGACACCAACTTCACATATAAATACAAGTGTCAGATGGTTCTAGGGTTGTGTCTCTTCACATGGTTGAGCCAAATTCTCCTATAAGTGGCTAAAACCACTTTATAATTACTAGGGGTCATTTTTTAAAATACCACTATACAAATACAGTTTGACCAATCCACAAAAGGGGATTTTATCTTATATAAGACCTGACTTGATCAATCCACAAAAGGGGATTTGATATATAGAAAAATAACTCAAATATAATTATAATATTCTTTGAAGTTGCAATATTTCAACACTCCCCCTTAACAAGAATGGTATTCTACCGACATGACTCAATACAACATCATCAAGAGAAGGAGAGGGAAACATCATCATCGACATATGGAACATTGACTGACATATCTATAAATCATCAATTTTTTTCTCATCATCAATATCATCATCGCTTCTAGCATGGAGTTGGAGTAACATCATCATCATCATCAGCGGCGGCAGCATGAAGCTAAAACATCAACATCAATAACATGAAGCTAGAACAACAACATCATCAACAACAAGAACCTGGAACAACATCATCAACAACATGAATATGGAACAAAAACATCATCAACATGTGGAAACAGAATGAGGCAGGTGCATCAACAACAAAATTTGTGGTACTATGACAAACCTTCCTTACTGGACCTTCGACATCTGCCCAGGAATCATAAGATTACCTAGGATATAAAATCCTAACAAGATGCCATGTGGTACTTTGACAAACCGCCCTTAACAGACCTTCAGGATCTGCCCAAGAATCATAAGATTCCCTAGGATATAAAATCCTAATTGAGCTACCACTACTAACCACAATTGGCATATACATGCATAGGTACTCTAATAGACCATCATTACCAAACCTTTGAGATCTTCCTAGGGATGATCAATCCCGAGGATATAAAATCCTAACAGAGCTACCCGCTATTAGTCAGTATACCATAGTATCATCAACATCACTCCCCCTTTGTAGGGAGGTCCTTTCGGACTACACCAAGCTTGTCTCGGAAATACTCAAACTTCACACAAGACAGAGGCTTGGTCAACACATCTGCAACCTTCTCATTTGTGCCAACATATTGGATATTTACAACTCCCCTCTGCACCATATCACGAATGTAGCAGTACAAGATCTCCATATTCTTCGACTTATCATGGAACACTAGGTTCTCCGTCATATTTATACAACTCTAGTTATCACATATACTCACGGTGGCTTCCATCTTCGGATCAAGCAGACCTGTCAACAATTCTGAAGCCATGTGGCTTTACAACTGGTGGAACATGCTGCAATGTACTCCACTTATGTCGTGCTAAGAGAAATACCGGATTACTTCCTACTTTTCCATGAAGTCATGGTTGACCCCAAGCTGAAACAACATCCTGAAGTGATCTTTATGTATGAAGCACTTCCAACCCAATGTGAATCAGTATAACCATACAATCTGAAGTCATGATCTCCAATATAATAGAGACCATATTCCAACATACCCTTAAGGTATCTCATCACATGCTTTGCAGCTACAAGGTGAATATGTCTGGGCTCCACTAGATACTGACTCAAGGTGTTCACAACAAAGCATATATCTGGCCTGGTATTTGTCAAATACATCAATGATCCAATAATTTGTCTGTATAGAGTAGCATCAACCAAATTTGACGAAGTATCAACTAGGAGCTTCAAATTCATTTACATGGGTGTGTTCATGGCTTTACATTCCAACATGTCAAATCTCTTTAGTATTTTTGTTGATATAAATGGAAAGCCAAATGCTTCAAGAGATATTGCAAACAGTTTGATAAAATCATTAAATCAACAAACACTTAAATACGCATCACAATTAAACTATTTGACGGAATTCACAAGCCAATAAGGGCAGAGAATATAACATCAAACAGGACCAACAAACCAGTAGTAAAAAAGGGGGTCATTTCAAGGGTATCCAGGCATTACATTGAAGTGTTTGACAAAAAACACTAAACCAAAAATACACCAAGAATGCAACAACAATCAAATGAGGGGGTTTAACAATTTGTTTTGGACAGTTCAACCAAGTGTTTGTCATAAATCTTGAATCAACAACACAGAGAAAACATAACAACATTAGAAAGGGAGTTAGTATTGTGAGTTTAGGGTATTTCATCAAAGTGTTTGATGAAAGTTCCCAACCACAAAAATTAGGTTTTTAAATTAGATTTGGTTGGGGATATTTCAGTGATTGGTTTGAACCCCTTCTACCTCATCTGAATGGATGGAAAGAATTTGACCTTACCAGTTAACGGGAAACTCCTCAAATTGTTCATCAGCGAAGTCATCTGATGCCCATGGGGGCATCCTTTGTAACATATTTCTCTAACGCTTTCTCTTGTATTTTATCTTCATTTTTTCCTTCTATATTTATGTCACTTTCTTCTTTTGTATTTTCTTGTATATATATGTATAGTAGTTATGAAACTTCATTTCATACTTGGTTTCTATATTATATATGTTGTTGATACATTCGTTTGGCGAGATATTTGTGATGTAGGATACATAATTTGGATTCTCGCATTCTCTCCTTTGCTAAAAGATTAAGCACACACCCCCATATGGAGCCAATGTTATCCACCAAGTTGCACTAGGATGGAATTGAAGTTGAGCCACCAAAGATTGAGCATTGATATGTTCAAAATCAGAGTTCAGAAGTCTAGCCGGTCAATATGACCACTTTTTCGTATTTCCATCCCCCCATGGGGCATTGTAATAAAATGTATCTAGCATGATGGAATTTCAAAAGACTTAGCCTCCCAATACTAAATCATGAGTGCATATCTCGATTGTTTTTCTTACTTATTAATTATTTCTCGCTTGAATTAATTTTATAAGCGAGTTATAATTTTTGAGGTTTTTCACTCAATTCCTCCAAAGCTGGAGTGTGTACTGATGGTAAGGCCTTAGCTTGGAAAATAAAAGTCTAGTGTCTAATTTTTATATTACCATGCTAGTCATTAATATTGAGTCAAATGGAAATTGCACTAAGTCCACCCCAGGATTTTTTAATGTTTTTAGTTAATAAAAATTTTCCCGCAAAACAATTTTTTTTAATTGTAATATAGTCATAAGTTAAAAAAGTGG
>ML797232.1:475765-535092 GCA_009831015.1 Picea engelmannii | reverse complement strand
TCTACGAAATACCTAAAAACATTGTATATATTGTATGATGAATGGTGAAATTCAACATAATGAATATAAGAAAGGTTTTCCTGGTTGAGGGTTTTCGGTATAAAATCTTTGTGTACTCTGTGTATGAGCCATTGATTAAATTTTGTTTTGCATAAGAATCTATATGCATTTCTTTACTTCACAGGTTTAAAACTTACAAAACCATCCTCTTTTGAGTTATTTGGAACTTGGCGAATTGATTCTTATGGTTTTACTTTGTAATCTATCATTCTCTTTTGAATAAAAAAAGGCTTTGGAGGCTACTACATGGTGTAAAGCATTGTTGTGTGAATCTTCTATGTTGAATTTTGTATGAAGTATACTCTTTCTTAGTGAATTTTTTCATTTAAATTATTAAGATTTGGCCTTGGAAGGGGAGCTATCTCCCACTAGGATATGAATTGAAAAGCTTGTCTTCTTGATAATCCTATTGTTCATGTATGTTAGATGGTTTTGAATTGCATGATGTATTTAGCTTAATTTTCAGGATTTCATGCTCATATATTATGTGGCACCAAGATATCTACCATTTGCAAGAAGTCTTTAAGTTTTGTAGGATTTCTCACTTGAAAAATAGTTTGAGCGAGTAAGAATCCCCCTTTCTTAAATATTGTGGTGAACAACATAGTCCCTCAATTTTCCACCAAAGAGGAAACGCCATTTCCCAAAGCAATCCAAGGGATCAAGCACTTTCTATCTCTCTTTCTCTCACAAATTTATAATATTCTTTTAGTTACTTTATAATACATATTAGATCTATCTTCTTGCAAGTTTAATTCATAATTAGATCTAATTTGTAACAACATATATTTAGATATTAGCTTAGCATTAAAAAGTTTCATTTGTAAAAGCAAGATCTAGGAAAGTCTCTTTTTGCAAGTTATAATTTTAGCAAAATATAAAGGCTTGAAAGGAGATCTATTATATTGAGATTCATTTTTATATTTGGAAAGTACAAGTGCTTTAAGTTTGCTGATTCAAAAACGAAAACAAAGACCCTAAGGAAACAAGCTTTTAGCTTGCTTTCCTTGGTTCATTTTGCTAGTTTTTCGTTGTTTTAACTTAAAGTATTTTCTTGGTTTTTCTAATAACGTCCAAAGACACTTTTAAATTGTTTTGGGGAATCTTTTATCTTTTTTAGCTTGTTTTTTTTTGCAGGTTTGCGAACAAACAAGATTAACCTTTTCCCATTTTTGGAGGAATTAGAGCTTTCCGGATCCCCAGAAGCACCTCATACTTCAATAAAACATTTGGAAACTTGTAAGCTTGATGGTCTTGTCCTGTATAAAATACCACCATCCTCCCAAAAAAAAACATTGTAACTAAAGTAATAAAATCAGTGAGCTATCCAGTGCTTAGTTTTCATCCCCCCGAGGGGATTGGTGTCTTATGGTGTGATTGTTCATTTTGCTTCAAATCTTTCATATTTGCAACTCTCACCTAAAGGAAGATAAAATTAACTTTAAAATTTATCACAAGCACCGCAAAACTTAGTTTATATTTAAATTTCATAGTTAGGTTATGTTATCCACTGAGCTTCACTAACTGGAATTCCAGTTGAGCCGCCAAAGTTTGAGCAATCAAATGCTCAGTATTCAGAGTTCAGAAGTTCAACTGGTCTATTTGACCAACTTATTCCACATTTTCATACCCTGCAGGGAATTGTAATAAGAGGTGTTGCATGATGAATTTTTTAAAAGGTTTAGCCTCCTAAGACTTAGACATGAGTTGTTACTCTAGAGTGTTTTTTTTACTTGTTAATTGTATTATGTTGTCCAAGCTATTTAAACTTTCCAAGTTTTTTCATTCAATTTCTCCAAAGTTGGAGTATATACTCATGGTTAGGCCTTAGCATGGTCATATAAGTCTAGTGTATAATTTATATTACCATGGTAAACATCCTCCTAGATTTTTACGGAAATGTGCTAAGTCCCCCTTAGGATTTTTATTTTTTTTCAGTTAATAAAAAAAATCTCGTAAAACGGAATTTTTTAATTGTAATTTGAAGTTGTAATAAAAAATGGTACTAGGAGGCATTATATGCCTTGGGGGTGCTCATTTTTTAACCTGGGGCACTCACTTTACCTAATTACCCACTTTTGTGAATGAAATTAGTGATTTTAATCACTAAAAATGTATTTTTACTCTTAAAACAAAAACAAAAAAAGACAAAAAAAAATCAGAAATGCTAAATTTTAGCAAAGTTGTCATAAACATGTTTTAACATGTTCCTAGTGAAATAAAGACTAAAAGGATATGTGGCAGCCAAAGGAAAGTGCCTATTGGTTGAAGACTTGAATAAGTGGGCCTCCTTTGAAGTGTTAACAAGTGTTGGAAGTGTTTGTTGGAGATCCCTAAGAGGAGGTGCACACCTCTCCCTTGAGGTGGTGCATTTTCAAAGGGGAATGTCGATCCCAAGGATTGATTTGCCCTTCCTCCACCAACCTCTTTCTAGGTGTCATTTGATTACTACTTGGCACATGGAAAGAAGCAACAACTCGCCCCATCTCTCCGTTCACTTGTCCTCACTCATGAAGTGCGCCCCCCACATGTGTCACACGAATTTGCCTTGGGATTATTACCCAAGAGGCTATCAATAAAGGGTGACCTCTATTCTCTAAGCTATTTGGAGCTCGGGAATCGTGCCATTGTATTGTTGCTATTGTATCATTCTTTTGATTGGAAAAAAGAAAGGCTTTGGAGGCTACATTGGTGTCTACTTTCATGTGTGGAGCTTCTATGTCCAATGCTTAATTGTGAGGTATAATTTACTTATGTGTATTTATTTATTTTAATGGTTATTGTATGCCCTCTAAGAGGAGTTATCTCCTAATTGGGTAAGATTTGGTGGTTTAATAATCTTAATTCTTGTTTTCAATTGATAGCTTTAGTTTGCATGTTCATTTCGGTTAATGTTCATGCTTATTTTAAAGTTTCTTTGTAAGTAGCATCATATGTTTAACAAGTTTTTGGAAAGGAACCTCTAAGTATTTTGTATATCATCACACTTAAAGAGGAGGATAGGCATCGGTTGCACTTACCTCACCCTTCAATATTTCAAGGAGACATAGCCCCTCTTGTGGATCTATCAACAAGACTCCATTTTTTCCAATTTTCCAAGGGTTTCAAAGCACTTTTCTTCTTCTCCTTCTCCATTTCTAAAATTATCAAATTGGGTTACTTTCAATTCATGCAAAGTAAAGTTTTCTATTTTAAAGTAAAATATTAAAGTTTCATTTTCTTTTGCATGATAAGAGAAAGTAGATTATATCACAAAGCTTAATTCATAAATCTAGCTTGCAATCTATCTTAGTTTCGTTTTTTAAAAGATTTTTTTTTAAAGGCTAAAGATAGTTTCATTTTGTAAAGAGTTTAGAAGTCTTATCTAGGCATCTTTCTAATATTACTTACTGTTTTGGGACAAAAAGTAATATCAGAGAGAAAATGCCTTTTCTTTCTTGTTTTATTTAGCTCTAATTGTTAGTTTTGTGTAGTTTTACTTAGCCTTTTTTTCTATAATTTTTGTACAATAACTAACACTTTTTTGCAGGGTCTTCCAATAGCATTTTGGGAATATTTTGCCCCAATTAACTTTTTGTTTTTTCAAGTTTGAAGAAAATACAATGGGAAACACTGCCCAAATTTTGAAGATTTGAAGCCTCAAGAACCCCCTAAAGTACCTTATACTTGAACAAAATTTCCAAAAAGATTGTAAACTTTTTGGATCCATTCATATAAGGATCTCAAGTCTCTAAAAGATGCCATTGTAACTGAGATAATAAAACAAGTGAGCCAAGGGAGGCATCACTTTATGTTTCCCCTTAGGGGGGGTGGTGTTGTGGTTTGGAGTATTTGTCATTCTAGTTCTCTTTCTTTTCAGTTTTTCTTTTTTTTTTATAGAATTCAAGACAATCTTACATAAAGAACAAGATAAAACAAATCACAAACTTAGATTAGTTTCTCTTTTGCAAAGTAGAACACTAATTGTTAGTTTAGCTTTCATTTATGCAATTTCAAAGTTGGAAAATAAATCGTCTCATCAACGCCTTGCAAGAAGTTGGTTAGTGAAGACTTCGTAATTAGAAAAAACATTTCCCCTCAACTCCTAGTGTTGTTCCCAACCCTTCCAATTACGAGCTTGTCTTGATATTCTAGGAGTAAGTTCCATACACGCTGGGTTGGTCAGTGTGGAGTAGCAATAATAGGAAAATATCAATAGTTTATATCTTAATGCATGAGAAAATTTCTAGGGGGGAGTGTGTGAAGTAAGGAGGTCCCTCATGGGACTCAGTTTCCCACCCGTTTTGGACATCCGACAACCCTAGTGAACTTATTGGTGGAGCTTTCAGGGCTTCGGTAGGTTCTCAACACATTTTCAAACAAGAAGATAACCTCTAAAGAGGCCACATCTTGTTTCTCAAACACTTTATTTTTTGCAAATAAAATTTATCTTATTAACCTACTTTCAATAAAGACAATCTAATAAAACACATGATCAACAACTATCCAGGATACTTTTAAGGCATTGGTCTCATTATACACTTTACAAATCCATTTGCTTCAAGTACTTTTATTTTTCAAACATTTATATTTAATCTTGAAGAATTTCCTTATTTACTTGCATCTTGTTATCTTAAGTATCTTTTTCATGCAAGTACTTCTTTATGTATATTGTGGTGGTTAATTGATATATTCTCTTAGAATAGATTTAATTTATTTATTGTCTTTTATAATAAACTCATATATTTATTTCTTGTACTCGGATTAGTTCAATCCTTAAATTATTTTCTTTAGGGATTACCCCCCTTGGCTTCACTAGGAGTTGTCCTAGACGAAGGAGTAGAGGATTAGGTGACTTCACCTTAATTCTAACTTCCCCCCCCCCAAGGACACACCGAGTGGATTGAATATTTCTTCCACGTTACCCATGTGTGTATAAATGAGGCAACATTTTTGGCGTCGTTGTTGGATAAATCTTTCTATTCCCAGAATACGACCTTGTTTTCCTTTTTGTTTTTACTTAGTTTTTGTATGCTTGTTGTTTATCAAAAATAGACTCAATCATCTGGCGACTCCACTAAATTCCAATTTGACTAAGTATTCTACAAGAAGGAATTCACAAGGCCTAGTTAACTTCATCCGTGAACCCAAATATGTTTATAGGAGGAGGTTAGCCAAAGCCACTTCTCGTACAATCCTTAGTCATTTAGGATCCGAGTTTGTTTTTGATATTCACTTGATTTTTGTTAATAATTGTACTTCAAAAATGGTTATATATGATCCTTGTGACTTATTTAATATATATTGATATCCTCATGCAATTCCAGAAAAAACATTTGAAAATTTACCTAGTTTTCAAGGGAATAATGTTGTTAGTGATAAAATGCATGTTAAGTTTTTTATGAGATGCATAATAAGGAATTAGGTCAAATTCCTCCCTTTATACCTTTCCCAATCTAATTCACTATTGATCTCACTTAAGCTAGGAGCTTTTCCTCCTAAAGTGATTAATTAATTAATTAAGTCCCCCTTTAACACCTTTTCATTCTAATTCTTCGTTGACTTAGGCTTAAGTGACTTTTCCTAAGTATTTTGGCTTAATTCATCGTTTAGCCATTAATTCCTCCTTATTTCTCCATCTTGTTCCCTGTTTGTTCCTAACTATAGTCTACGGGAACATATAGACTACTAATTCACTCCCTGCTAGCCTACTCTTGGGAACGGGACATCACATTCCACATAATCATGAAGATGTCAAAATGAAATTGTTTTTTATATCCTTAGAAGATGATGCTTCAGATTGGTATGAAGATTGCCCAATCAACAAGTTCAATACTTTGAAAGATCTCTTAGATGCCTTCACTGATAAATGGGGGAAGAAAAGAGATCATCGTCACTTGTTAGTTGCCCTCAACACAATAAGGAAGAATGAAAATGAAACTATGGAAGAATTTAATAAGAGGTTCAATGAATTGGTTTCAAGCTTGCATATAGACATCAAGCCTCCTGATAATTATATCTTGATTTATTACATTGAGGCATTTGGTGGTGAAATTAGGTATCAGTTAAGAGATAAGGAACCCACCGACCTGAAAATTTCTCAAGAGACAACCATTAAAATTGGTAAAAATATGCAAGCCTCGGGAAAATTAAATCTTCTAGGGTTTACAAGGGGTGGTTCTTCCAGACAGTCAGAGTCTAAAGAAAAAGAAGTAGTTCCTAATAATAAATATCCTACTTATGACCCTTTAAAGGCCATAACGGAAATGGTTAAAAGAATGGATGCCACCCATGCAACTCAACTTAGTGCTTTGAAAAATAGGTTGATAGATATGGAGAGGTCCCAAAATAACAGTTTCCAACCTAGGCCTAACAATGAAAAGTGGCAAAAGAAATGTCCTCCTCAAGACCAAAGGCCACCCAATCAGTTAGAATCAAATAATGTGGTAAATGAATAAATACCACCTTTTTGCAGAGCATGTGAATACTTTCATGAAGATTCTACCTTCCCAGTCTTTTTCCAGATAAATGAACAAGGATTGCCTCAAACAATTGATTTTCTGGGACACTCAAGAAACTATAATCACATAAAAAAAATTGGTGAAGCTCACCCCTTATCAATGGATTATTGGATCCAAATGCAAGAAGTAAGTGAGAAATCCAATGAGGTGGTTGAAGAGTATGATTATGTTACAAAGTTGTATGGACAAAAGCCCACAAATGAGCAGATTTTGGAAATGGCCAGGCACAAAGGAATAGTATACCAACAGAAAGGGAAGGATGGTCCAAACGAGTCTCAAACAAAATTTCCTAAGGTAATTGCTCCTCCAATTAATAATCTAATTGTTGATTTAGGTAATTGGATTTCAAATGCAGAAGTTTTGGTTCCAGTGTCAGATCTCCTCAAAATTACTTCACAAAAGGAAAACATTCTCAATGTAATGAATGCTCCAAGTGATACAATTATTGTCAAAAATCAAGAAAAAGAGAAGGAGCATCCTGAAGATCCTCTAGTTTTTTTAAATAGCATAGATAGAACCAAAGAATAAAATCCTCCATTCTTTGTGTCCTTAGAAATAAACGATCAATGGCTGCATAATTTTATGTATGATTTTGGAGCTTCATCCAACATTATTACTAAGGGGATCATGCAAAGATTAGGTCTTAAAGATACAAGACCTTATCACAATGTGTGTTCCATGGATTCCAAGGAAATTGAAACACATGGTATTATCATAGATTTTCCAGTTAATATAGCTTTCCGCCCAGAGTTTACCTTCAAAATGGATGTAATTGTAATTGATGTTCCAGATGCTTGGGGTATGCTTCTTTCTAGAAAATGGGGAGCTCACATGGGAGTATTCCTAAATATGGATATGACCTATGCAACTATCCCTTACCCTCGTCCATCAATAAAGCATTTTAGGCTCTATAGAGAAACAAAAAGAAAGTATCACATTGAGGATCCCAAGGAGCCAATGAATGAGTTCATCTGCCAAATGTCTGACATGGGTAATTTCTCAATATGTTCAAACTTCCTAGCACCAGTTGACGAAAAGTTTAAGGATGAAAAAAAATTCAATAAATCTTGGAATATGAACTTTGATGGTGTGCATTCAAGGTCGGGAAAATGGGCAGGAATTGTTCTAGTTTCACCAACACAGAAGTCATACAATTTTTCATTCAGACTAGATTGTGAAGAAACCAATAATGTGGCTGAGTATGAGGCACTTCTACTTGGTTTGGGAATTGCTAAATACATGGGGATCAACATTTTAAATATTAAAGGTGATTCAGATTTGGTGATTCTCCAGGTAAAAAATAAGTATGCATGCAAAAGTGAGAGGTTGAAAAGATACATAAATTCCATCTGGGATACTATAGAAATTTTTGATGCTATAGACCTCATTTCAATCCCTAGGGAACATAACAACTTGGTATATAGCTTGGCAATAGCAGCTTCAACCCTCAGAAGATTTGTTACATGGTAAAGGAAAGTTGGAAATAATATTTAGGCCCTCAGTTTCAGATAATGTTGATCGCTAACAAATTTTCATAGATAATGAGAAAATCTTAAGGTTCATCCATAAATTTCAAGAATTCTCTGGTTTCAATGTCAGTTACAAAGAATAATGAAAATATTATATTGAGGAAGATAATCCCATAAAAATTCAATTCCTAGAGGAATAAATTCTTTAGAAAAGATCTTTGACAGACATGACATGCATAAAAAGAAAAAAGAAGTACTTGGGAGTTACATTGAAATAAACATTGGGACAAAGGAAGTCCTAAGGCTCATCAAAATTGGAAAAGGTACTTCTAAAAAGGAAATAAAGGAATTAATAAGTCTTGTTCATGAGCATAGGGATGTATTTTAATTTACCTATGATGAACTCAAATCTTATAAAGAGGATGTGTTTCAACATACTATCCCACTCAAAGAAGACAAAAAGCCATTCTGACAAAAGCTTAGGCAAATAAATCCTAAATTAGCACCATTGGTCCAAGATGAACTCAAAAAAATGTTTGATGTTGGCATCATTGCTCCAAAAAGGAATTATTCATGGTGTTCTAACTTAGTAGTAGTTAGAAAGAAAAACGGGGGAATAAGACTATGCATTGAATTTAGAAATCTAAATCTAGCATGCATTAAAGATAACTACCCCCTACCCAACATGGAAACTATATTGCAAAGGGTTACTGGTTCCAAAATAATGTCCATGTTGGATGGATTCTCTGGTTATAATCATGTGTTGGTGAGGAAGAAGGATCAAAATAAAACAACTGTCACCACACCATGGGGCACTTTTGAGTACCTAAGAATTCCCTTTGGCTTATTAATCACAGGTGCTACCTTTCAGAGGACCATGGATTTTTCCTTCAATTAATTAATGGGAAAAATATTTGAAATATATCAAGATGAATTAATTGTTTTCTCAAAGGAAAGATCAGATCATGTGGGTCATATTAGACAGGTGTTTGAAATATGTCGGAAATATGGCATCTCCTTGAATCCGGCTAAATCATTTTTGGGTGTTGATCAAGGCAAGTTTTTAGGTCATATCATTGCAAAGGAAGGGGTAAAAATAGACCCAGAAAGGATGCAAACCATACAAGGAGTTCATTTGCCCCAAACCAAGAAATTCCTCCAATCTTTCCTTGGTCATATCAACTTTGTCAGGAGGTTGATCCCAAACCTAGTTGAGACCATGAAGCATATCCTCAAACTCTTGAAGAAGGATGTCAAGTTTGAGTGGACAGAAGAAGGAATAAACTCTTTAAAAAACATTAAGGACTCAATTGGTAAATATCTTGTGCTAATTAGTCCAAATTAATCTAAATACTTTCAAATCTTTTCCTTTGCTTCTGAAGATACTCTAGCAGGGTTGTTTCTCCAAAAGAATGATAAGGGTCAAAATAAACCCATTGCTTTCATGAGCAAGGCATTATAAAACTCTGATCTTAATTACACAACTATGGAAAAACAAGCATATGCCTTGGTCAAGTCCCTTAAGATTTTTCGGGTTTTTATAGGATATTAAAAAGTTGTGGGGTATGTACCTCACTCGAAAGTAAAATATATCCTTGGACAACAAGATTGCTTGGGGGTCAAGGGAAAGTGGGTTTCTAATATACAAGAGTATGACTAAGAGATAAAACCCATTAAGTTAATCAAAGGTCAAGGATTAGCTTAAATCATAACAAAAGGAAATGAACAAGATTTGGACCTAGTCTGTCAAAACAGTTAATCTAGGCCAGCCTTATCATCAGAACTTCAAAAGTTAGAACAACACCAATGGTATGTTGATATCATTTTCTTTCTTTCTAACCTCACATGCCCAAGTCATTTAATTGGTGATAAAAGAATGAAATTGAGGTTGAAATCAGCTAAGTATTGTATCATACATGATGGATTGGGGTGGAGGAACCCCAGTGGGGTGATACTTAGGTGTGATGATGAGCTTGAATCCAAAATACTTTTGGTTGACTTTAATTCAAGATTTTGTGGAGGGCATTTCATAGCTAAAAATAATGCCCACAAAATCCTTAGAGCAGGTTGCTACTGGCCTACTATATTTCCAGATGTTCATAAAATGGTTAGGGGTTGTTAGTAGTCTTAGTTGTTCACGGGAAAGCAAAAGCTATCAGACTTACCCTTACAACCAGTAGTGGTAGAAGCCCCTTGTCAACAATGGAGGATTCATTTTATGCCTTGGGGGTATTCATTTTCACATCCAAAATAACCAATTTACCTAATTAACACCTTTCTGAGGGTAAATTGTGATTATTTAATCACTTAAACCCACTTTCTCTAAAAAGGTCAAATAAAAGGAAAAAATAAAAAAAAAATCAGCAAGCCTGTATTTGAGGAAACATGTCAGGGACATGTTTCCATCATGTCTTGAGTCAAGTAGAGAGGTGGAGAATTTAATAAGAGAGAAGTTGAGTTATATGGGTGAAGTGTCATGAGAGGAGATCCCAAGATTGGAGCTCTCCCTCTCTAGCACACTTGGCGCATTTGGAAGGAGGGGCATCAATCCCAAGAGGGATGACTCGACCCCTCCTCCTACCATTTCACACTTGGCAAGTTTACCATTGGGAAACCTCTACCAAGTGAGGTGAGTCACTCCCTCACTTGGAGAGGTGTCAAACTTTCAGTCTCACTCATTTCCACTCACCCTCAAGAGGAAGTGTGTCCCTCTCTACTTGTCATTTGAATTTGCCTTGGGATTATTACCCTCTTTCCTTTATAAGCATGTTGAACCTGTTGGGTATGTGTTATATTCTTTGCATGTGCATGGGTGCATCAGGTTCGACAACTGTGTCTTACAATCCCTCTAGTAGTGTTCTTTGTGTTGTGTGCGTCGGGCAATTTCCTAGGGGGGTCCCAAGGGGGCGGGAGGCAGGTATGCCCCCCCCGGTTACGCGCAACGCCCCGAATTTTTTTTTCCAGGGCGATTTTTTCTATTTTTAGTGGATTTTGCTATTTTTAGCAATTTACTAAATTAATCCCAGATTAAGGGATTAGGGTTTTGGTATCTATGGAATACCTAAAAACATTGTATATATTGTATTATGAATGGTGAAATTTGACATAATGAATATAAGAAAGGTTTTCCTGGTTGAGGGTTTCTGGTATAAAATTTCTGTGTACTCTGTGTATGAGCCATTGATTAAATTTTGTTTTTCTTAAGAATCTATATGCATTGCTTTACTTCACAGGTTTAAAACTTACAGAACCATCATCTTTTGAGTTATTTGGAGCTTGGTGAATTGATTCTTATGGTTTTACTTTGTAATCTATCATTCTCTTTTGAATAAAAAAAGGCTTTGGAGGCTACTACATGGTGTAAAGCATTGTTGTGTGAATCTTCTATGTTGAATTTTGTATGAAGTATACTCTTTCTTAGTGAATTTTTGCATTTAAATTATTAAGATTTGGCCTTGGAAGGGGAGCTATCTCCCACTAGGATATGAATTGAAAATCTTGTTTTCTTGATAATCCTATTGTTCATGTATGTTAGATGGTTTTGAATTGCATGATGTATTTAGCTTAATTTTCAGGCTTTCATGCTCATATATTATGTGGCACCAAGATATCTACCATTTGCAAGAAGTCTTTAAGTTTTGTAGGATTTCTCACTTGAAAAATAGTTTGAGCGAGTAAGCATCATCCTTTCTTCAATATTGTGGTGAACAACATAGTCCCTCAATTTTCCACCAAAGAGGAAACTCCATTTCCCAAAGCAATCCAAGGGATCAAGCACTTTCTATCTCTCTTTCTCTCACAAATTTATAATATTCTTTTAGTTGCTTTATAATACATATTAAATCTATCTCCTTGCAAGTTTAATTCATAATTAGATCTAATTTGTAACAACAAATGTTTAGATATTAGCTTAGCAATAAAATGTTTCATTTGTCAAAGCAAGATCTAGCATAGGAAAGTCTATTTTTGCAAGTTATAATTTTAGCAAAATATAAAGGCTTGAAAGGAAATCTATTATATTGAGCTTCATTTTTGTATTTGGAAGGTACAAGTGCTTTAAGTTTTCTGATTCAAAAAAGAAAACAAAGACCCTAAGGAAACAAGCTTTTAGCTTGCTTTCCTTAGTTCATTTTGCTAGTTTTTCATAGTTCTAACTTAAAGTATTTTCTTGGTTTTTCTAATAACGTCCAAAGAAACTTTTAAATTGTTTTGGGGAATATTTTATCTTTTTTAGCTTGCTTTTTTTTGCAGGTTTGCGAACAAACAAGAGGAACCTTTTCCCAATTTTGGAGGAATTAGAGCTTTCCGGACCCCCAGAAGCACCTCATACTTCAATAAAACATTTGGAAACTTGTAAGCTTGGTGGTCTTGTCCTGTATAAAATACCGCAAGCCTCCCAAAAAAAATCATTGTAACTAAAGTAATAAAATCAGTGGGCTATCCAATGCCCAGTTTTCATCCCCCCGAGGGGATTGGTGTCTTATGGTGTGATTGTTCATTTTGCTTTAAATCTTTCATATTTGCAACTCTCACCTAAAGGAAGATAAAATTAACTTTAAAATTTATCACAAGCACCGCAAAACTTAGTTTATATTTAAATTTCATAGTTAGGTTATGTTATCCACTAAGTTTCACTAACTGGAGTTGCAATTGAGCCGCCAAAGTTTGAGCAATCAAATGCTCAGTATTCAGAGTTTAGAAGTTCAGCTGGTCTATTTGACCAACTTATTCTACATTTCCATACTGTTATAACCCTAAATTGCACCACACATGCTTACCTGGCATCAGGCCAACTCATATCCTTTCTTTGCCAAAAACATTGTTGAACAACTCTTGGAAAATTCTCTTGTGTAAAGGCCCACGCGCCCTAACCCATTACTGCACGCGTGTACACGCTGGCTGACCCAAAACAGCCCGCGTGGACCGACAAAAGCATGAAAAAATGAAAGTTTCCGACGGAACAAAAAGCTATGGGTGAGTTAACTGAAACTCCCGGCCATGCATGGCCGAGGGTTCGTCCAAATACCTATCTCCTTCTAGCCTATAAAAGAAGGGGTAGGGGTACCATTTGGAAAGAGGAAGAATATAGCAAAGAAACTCTGCCCATTTACGTATTCCATTGTCCCAACCCTTTAGCCTTTCCTAATGTCAAAGGAGATTTAAAGCAAAGAAGTTGAAGGAGAGAAGAAGAGGAGCCCAGGATCAAGTTCAAGGAGCGGTGGTCGGTCTCATCTTTTGTAAAGTTGACTCATTTTAAGTAAGAAAGAGAATGTTTTTCCCGTCCCAATTCATGAACTTTTTATGGTTTGATTAGTTTATGTTTTATTTCTAACCCATGAGTATATAAGTAGTATGCATGCATAGTTGTTGCTCGTCTTGAATGCAGGTCAGCTTTGGAAGGAGTATTGCGAACAAGTAATCAAGCACAACGAAGGATCGACATCAAACGCCGGTAACAAGGTAGGTGGATCTTTCCATGCATTTACTAAGAAAAGGGGATTTAAATCGAGGGATGAGGGTAGAAAGTAATTTCTATTCGGTCATATCTGCATGCAAAGTCTGAACTCTATTTGCTAGTCTGTAGGGTGTTTTTCCCCAACAACAGAATTGGCGACCGTACTGGGGAGAATCTCTAGGGTTCCAAGAATTTTATTTAGTTTTTGGGTAGTTTAAAGACTAGTTTTTGTTGCCTATCTTTTCTTTTCGTTTCTGTAAAGTCTGAGCTAGCAGGGAGTCTAGTTTTTCATACCAGCTTTCCCTGACTCTTGCTTGACTGTGTTTTTCGGGATCTGCAGAGGTACACGCGGCCTGCACAAGGCTTGAACGTGTGTACCTATGCCTTATCCTCTTACAACCCACGTGTGAACACTAACTGTAGAGATAGCAGTAGCGTGTAGGAGTTCAAAGAACCTCAGAGGCAGTCCTCCTCTTCCCTGTCAGAATCACATATTCTCAGGGGGTTTTCTAGAATTATGTCTGAGTCTTGTTTGTTAACAGTCCTATCTCAAATTTTTTTTTCCTTATTATTTTTTCCTTGTATTATTTGTTTTTCTGTTAGAAAGAGTATCCAAGCCTTCAAGGGATCCTAGTTGTCAATATCAGTGGTCTTTTCCTGGTTTGGTCTGTCTGTTTTCATTTTTTTCCTAGAGTTTAGATATACACGCGGCCTGTACAAGGTCAGCCCGCGTGTACACTCCCTCTGTCTCTATTCAGCACGTGTTTGCACGCGTGTTGTTTGAGTAACAGTCGTGTACTTGTACAGGCTATTTTTTGTTAAGGGTGAGGCAATCATCCTCTCCTTTGATAAGAAGTATTCCTATCAGGTGTTTGAAACTCTGTTTGAACAGTCAGTAGCTTAGGATTATTTTTACTCTTAGCTTGCTTTTTCTCATTTAAAACGTTTTCAGAAAAAAAATAAAAAAAAAATAAATAAATAAAATAAAAATTATTGTTTTTAGACAAGTGTGAGAGTCATTGTTTTTACAATTGCTATTGTGTGATTTTTTTAATCTGATTCTTTGCGATTTGCGCTTTAAGCCAGAATTGTTTTTCTTGGTTTTTTGCTTGTCAATATTTTCCCTTTCTTGCTTTACTAGCACTTAAATAAATAAATAAAATCTCTTTTCATTTTCTTCTTTGGTTGAAGAGTGTGTTTCTGCATCATTAGCTAGGGAAAAGTCTTTTATTTCCTAAGTTTTTGTAGTTCACTTAGATCATTAGTAGCTCGTAGTCGAGTGAAATTCCTTTGATTTTGTTGTCCAATATCTTAGAAAAGTTAAAAAAATCTTTCTTTTGAAAAGTTGTTGAAATTTTGCATTCAGTAAAAGTTTTGTTTCCAGCTTTTTTATTCATTTTTTTCTTTCATATTTTACACATCATCAATTTCACCCTCATACCCCTTGACATAGGACAAAGCCATAAAAGTAACGCTAAATTTAAAATCTACTAGACTTTTATGTTTGTAGGGTTCACAAACTAGTTCAGGACTAGGGCCTTGGATTAGGTTGGAGAGGAAACTCTTCAAGGCCATTTAAAATAAAACATTGGAGTCTGAGATAGGGAGTGTCTAAGTCCAGTTTCGTGGAAGTTATCCGGGACCCCCCTCTAGCACAGGGGATAAACAGGAGGTCGCGTGCGGAAAGGTAGCGGAGATAACCCCTCCAAAGCCGAACCAATCGTAGTGGAGAACACATATAGAGGGATTGTTTTGGGATTTTGTTGTTTGCATTTGCCACGGGGCTTCGTGGGTCTCGAATCCGTTCGATGTCCTCAATTGTCTTCTATACAATTTTCTCTCGATACCCTTGACAGGTTTCGGGCTCGATACCCTACTCATTGTGGTCTACCCGACTTTTGACTGTACCCGCCTGGTGACTGTTCGCATGCTGGCAACCTAGTTGTCAATCTTTGTTAGGGACATACACAGGTGACTGTGGGGGTATACCGCAGTACCTAGGATAGACATCGGGCCACGCTTTGCAGAGTATACCCGGAGGGTGCTTCCATGTTCGAGTTACACTTGCACCGGTAAGTTGCTCTAGTGTTAGCTGTTGTAACTGTTCTTCCAATTAAATTAGTGTTTGTTGGTCTTATCTTCTAGGGACTTTTTTCTTAGTGTGTGTTACTTTTGAGCGTTTAGACTACCTTAGAGTGTCTTGGATCTTCTCACACAGTGGAGGATCCCGAGCTCCACCGGTCACGAAGGCTTCTTGGCCTGTCGCCGGTTACACTGGAGCCACCCCTGCCACCATTAAGGCGGAAGCTAGACCAACAAGGGTCTTTTGAAGTGACCGGGTTACAATTCATTGTGCCTGAACAACCCCTGGAGGAATCAACCGTTTTGGACCTTGAAGCAACCACTCTTCGCTCGGTTGAAACCCCAACCACTGATCTCTCAGCACCTTTCATTGTACCAATTCAATTTTACAAGTGCCAAACAGTGTCACACACAGCAATGGAAACAAATGTTGTTACTTCTTCCGGGAATTCTTCAATTCCCACCACGGTTGTCACCACAAGAGAGTCATATCCTAACCTACCGTCGTTGGTCCGAGCCACCATGGTCTCGACCGCAACTACTTTTCACAGTGGTCTGAACCCGTCTTTGGCGGCGGCCACAACCCCTTTCACACCTAGTGCGACAAGCCCTCCGTTCTCATACGGTATGCCTAGTTCGGGTACAAGTCTTGTACTGTCCTACTCCACTTTACAGACTTTGGGTCTGGGGGCAGGGAGCTCTAGCACTCCTCTGCAAGGTCACATGGGGGGCACTCCTATCCCTTTTAACGTTTTTCCTTACGCAGGAGGTCATATCCCTCCTTCGTCCCCTTCACTTGGTGGTTTGCATCAACAATCCGTCGGGCAACCTACACACAATAGTTTATTTGGAGTGGGGAGTCAAGGACCACCTTCGCATAGTATGCCGGTAGGTTCAACGCCATTTTCTTGGAACGTAACGTTTGGTAACAACACCTTCTCATCAGCCGCTTTCCCTACTGGGGGCAACCCCATTTTTGGACAATCTACTCCTGGGCAGGGTACTATTCCTGCACAGGGGGAAAACTTAGCAGGACCTTGGAATTCAGGGCAAGGATTCATTCCCTCCTCCGAAATGTCGATCTGGGGTAATTCTTTCCACAATCAATGGAACCCCAGACAAACTACTATGCCTATCCCTACGGGACCAACATGGGGTAATCCTTCCCAAAGTCCTTCGAACACAATGCATGCCCAACAATCTATGTCTTATTTGGGAAATTAGTCGATGATGTCTCCACATATGCAAAATCCTTACGCTGGCCAGGGCCATGGTTTTTACCAGAATCTGGGCCAGCAGCCAAACTTTTCCTGGCAACCTGGTGCCAGTCAAACTCCAGGACCCTTTTTCCTAGGTTATCAACAACAACCCAAGCTACCTTTCCTGACGACTTTACACTTGCCAGATTTGACGAGGTTGTTGAATGACCCCATTTGTCACGATTCGCATTGGCCTCCTATGTCGACGAAGTTGCTTTCAGACATTCCAAAGTTCGAAGCCAAGCCTAATGAAGATCCAGGAGATCATGTGACTACCTTTCATCTTTGGTGCTCATCTAACTGATTGAAATATGACTTCGTACAGTTGTGATTGTTTCAATGCACTCTCATTGGGAGTGCTGCGAAATGGTACATTGAGCTTGATCACTCAAGATACTCTTCTTTTGGCGAATTGGCGATGGCTTTCCTTAACCATTTCCAGTTACCTGTGAGATACGACGTTGGCACAGAGTTGCTCGCTAATTTTGAACAGACAACAACGGACCATATCTCTGATCACATCCGAGAATGGAGACGTCGGAAGAGTTTAATCAAAGTACCAGTCCCACCAGCATTCCTGCTTGAGTGGTTCCTTAAGTCTTTGGTCCCGCAGTTATCCAAAGACGTCACGACATCCAAAGTTTTCTCTGAAGAAGACACCATCATGAGGGCTCAACAGTTTGAGCTCATCTATTCTCAGTCCGGTTTATTATACAACATCTTGTCAGATGTGCCACATTTAATACTGGATAAAACTAGACAGAGAGTTGGACCGCATGCCGATGGTATCGTCAGTTCAGCACAAACTAAGCCTGCTGAGCAATTGACAAAGAAGTTGCAGCAGTTATCCATACAACACACAACATCCAGCCAAACTACTGCTTTGGCTACTCCCCCTACCCAAACGTCGGAAGTACACACAGTGCAGTCGACTAACCCAAAGGCCACCCAACAGCCTGAAGGGAAGAAAAAACAACGAAAGAAGGGTAAGGGGGATAAAAAACCCAACGATAATGTTGGAGGGGACAACACTGAAAAACGGAAGGTGAGGTATCCATGCAACTTGTGCGCAGAACACCACCCGACCCATCTATGTCCTCGGCTTGTCGAGGCCCAAAAATTTGTCACACAGCAACAACAGGCGGTGTTGACAAACCCATTTCAACATGGGAAAAATCTAACTCAAGCCTCTGCAAGTACGGAAGGGGGCAACCAAGAAAACTGCCCACCTCCGAACAACCCCTCATCCACGAACGTATATATGGTTAGGGGTGATGCTTTCATATCGACTAGAGCGCACGATTATAGTAAACCAAGCGCTTCTGAGAAGGGTAAAGAAGCTGACCTCCCATCTCTTCCTCTACAGATTGAGAAGATGTTGGGAGAAACAATGACACGCATTCCAAAAGGTGCATTTAAAAAGGATTCTCATAACCCAAACGCAATGGCCACCCATAACTACTCTGTGGTGGAAGATTTATCACAAACCCCTTGTGGGATGTTTTCTTTGGAGGTCCTCCAAAGTTGCCCTTCTCAGAGAAAAGCCTTGTTAACCGCTTTGGGCTCTACTGAGACTTGTAATCCGGGTACCATCATGTTAGATACAACTGACTTAAAACCTCGCCTGCCTTACCACGTAGCGTTTCAGATAGTAGTGGATTACCCCACGAAAACTTTTACACAGAATATCTTCCGCACAGTGGTTGACGAGGGCGCCTCGACATGTGTTATGTCATTGGCATGTTGGAAGGCCATTGGCCAGCCCGTTTTGTCTCCATCACCTACTCTCTTCATTGCTTTCGATGATCGTTCGTTCCGACCACATGGCATCGTTCCTTCTTTCCCCGTGCAGTTAGGAGGGAAGACCATGTGTGTCAAAGTAGAGGTAGTCGATGCTCCCCTCGACTATAACCTCTTGTTAGGATGGAGTTGGACTTATGCTATGCAAGCTATGGTTGCTACAGTTTTTCGGGTCTTGTTGTTTCCACACAAGGGCCGGATAGTGACCATCGATCAATTGTCTTTCTCCAGACCTGACCCAGCTTTGGGGGCATCCATGGTCCCGCTGATCGATAATCCTCAACCAAGTGTCATCAACATAGGAGTTGGTTTGTTCCCATCTTTGATGGGTACTTTTGATTACCCACCTCCTCACGGTGATATCAAATTTATATCTAATCACCATAAGGTTGAGATTTTCCAAGTTTCATCATTCCACACGACTTACTTCGAGGATCCCTGGATTCTTCCTTCCCCATCAGCCACGATGGATGAGACAGGGCACCCAGGCATGTCCATGCCCTTGTCTGCCACTGAAGTAGCGTACTCTTTAGTTCAGCAAGCTTCAGCTAATACTGATCCGACTCCTGCACACGAGTTAGATCCACTTCTAGAGCCTATTTGGGCTCGGAGTTCTCTCGCTAACGTCGATTCGTTAGACTTAGTCTTGCCTTCTGATGAAGCAGTAATCGAAGCAATGACTAGTACAGACAAACCTTGGGAAGATCTTCATCATAGATCATATTTTCTCCCAGAGTTCAGCCTAATCGAAGCAGGAGAATTCACCGTGACCATGACGGGAGATCAACAGTGTCCTATTAATCTCTTAGCTACACATGAAATTTATGTTGAGGGCAATATGGAAACTATCGTTGAAGCTATACCAATCAACATCTCCCGAAACTCTTGCATCGTGGAGAACGTCTTCGTCGGAGAGGATTGCTCCCCCGAAGAGATTCAAATCTACACGGATCTTTTCAAAGAATTTCACGACGTTTTTGCCTGGTCTTATGAGGAAATTCCAGGTATTGATCCAAAAATAGTTGAACATGAAATCACAACGTATCTTGATGCCAAGCCTGTTCGACAGAAACTTCATCTAGCTAATCCTAAGAAAGCAGCAGCCATCAAGATTGAGGTTGAGAAATTTTTAAAGGCAGGTTTTATCTATCCTATCCATTTGACTCAATGGGTGCCAAATCCTGTGTCGGTCAATAAAAAACAAGGCACAATTCGTGTATGTACCGATTTCCATGATTTGAACAAGGCATGTCCCAAAGATAATTTTCCAACACCGTTCATCGACTAGATCATTGATGAATGTGCTGGTTGCGAAGCCTTTTCTTTCATGGACGGTTTTTCGAGATATAATCAAATCCATATCAAACCCGAAGACCAACACAAAATGACATTCATTTGTCCGTGGGGTACATTCACATATCGTAAGATGCCTTTTGGTCTTAAAAATGTTGGAGCCACTTTCCAGCAGGCCATGTATTTTGGCTTTCATGATCTCAAGCATATAGTCGAGGCCTATCTAGATGATTTAGCATCATGATCTCGCAAGAGAACGGATCATCCTACACACCTTAGACTAATCTTCAAATGTTGTCGCTACTTTAGGATTCGCTTGAATCCAAATAAGTGCAGTTTCTGCGTAATGTCAAGACATTTGTTAGGTTTCATCGTATCAACAACAGGGATCATGGTCGATCCTCTCAAGGTGGAGGCAATAATCCAGTTTCCCCCCTCACGCACAATCCTACAACTTTAGAGTCTACAAGGCAAGGCGAACTTCTTACGACGCTTCATCGCCAACTATGCCAAAATCACCAAGGGCTTTATGTGTTTACTGAAGAAAGATGTTGTCTTTTTCTGGGACGAAGCCGCTCAACGCTCTTTCGACACATTAAAACACACCCTCACAATTGCGCCTCTGCTACGACCACCTAACTATAACAAAAATTTCTTATTATATCTGGCTGTTGTAGAATCCACCATTGGCATGGTTTTAGTTCAGGAAGATGATTCGTTCTTAGAATACGTGATCTATTACCTGAGCCGAGGCCTCATAGGACCAGAACTTAATTATTCTCATATCGAAAAAATTGCGTTGGCAGCAGTTCATGTTGTTCAATGGTTCCGTCATTATGTTCCGTTTCGCAAGACCACCGTCATTGCTGTCGTGAATCCATTCCAGTACATGTTGACACGACAGGTTATAGGTGGAAAAATCAGTAGATGGATAGTCATCCTCCAGTAATTTGACTTAGACTTCGTTTCAGCAAAGTCCAAAAAGTTATTGGTCTTCGCAGAGCTTATTTCAGAACTTCTGGTTGAGTCAGGTGACGTGCCTGAAGAATCGCCTATCCGAGGAGATATGTTTTTTATCACATCTTCAGATACCTGGTACAAAGATATACTTATCTATCTCCAGACTTTGAAGTGCCCTACTTCTACTTCTCGTGATGAGCATTGGCGTATATGACATCAGGCTAAGAATTATCTCATACTCAATGATACAATGTATCGGAGAGGTGTAGACTGCATCTTACGTCGATGTCTCAAACATGAGGAGGCAGTCATCGTGCTCAACGATTTCCATACCAGAGCTTGTGGCGGTCATTTGTCTGGGTTGGCAACAACCCAAAATATTCTACGAGCAGGTTACTTCTGGCCGACACTTATCAAAGATTGTATAGAATCGGTCAAGAAGTGTCGTCCGTGCCAAGTCTTCTCTCGGAAGATGAGGGCACATCCCGCTCATATGTTTCATGTCATCACAGTTGGTCCCTTCACCAAGTGGGGGATTGATTACACTACTTGCAACCCCCCGTCAGCAAGGGGGAACCGCTATATCATCGTAGTTGTAGACTACTTCACTAAGTGGGTCGAAGCTATGCCAATGTTTAAAGATGATGGAGAGACTGCTGCTCTCTTTTTATTCAACCAGATCATAGCAAGGTTCAACATCCCAAGAGAGATTGTTACTGACCATGGCAGTCACTTTCAGAACCAAATGATGACCGAATTAACATCAAAGCTTGGGTTACGGTGAGAGCATTCATCACCCTACTACCCCCAAGCCAATGGGCAGGTGGAAGCTGTCAACAAAACTCTTAAGTCTATTCTACAACGAACTATCAACTCAGCAAAGTCAAATTGGCATTTGATGTTATACTCGGCATTATGGGCTTACCGAACATTTGTGAAGACTGCAACTGGTTTCTCACCTTTTCAACTCATTTACGGGTTGGAGGCAGTCTTGCCCATTGAATGTCAGATCTCATCTCTAAAATTGGTCATACAATTATTTCCAGACACTTCTCCACTTGAAGAACGGTTAATACACCTTGAGCAGCTTAATGAGCAGCATCGTGATGTGGCCCTGGCCAACGAGGCTCATAAACATAAGGTCAAGTGTCAGTATGATAGGTCTGTTCGTCCTTGGATTTTCTCTGAAGGCGACCTTGTCCTGGTCTATGACCAAGATAAGGACCCCCTGGGGGTAGGAAAATTCAAACCCATGTGGTTCGGACCCTTCATCATAAAAGAGGTATTAAAAAAGGGCACTTATCGTCTGGTTGATTTTGAAGGGAATGCTTTGGCGGAGCCTAGAAATGGGCTCTACCTCAAGAATTATTACTCATAGGCAGGTCACTATGGGTAACTTTTTTGTAACATATGTATAGTCTTTGTACTATTACTTTTTAGTTTATTTTAAGTAGTATGGATGTGTCATTGATGTTATCTTTCGTCAATATGGCAGATATCAAGTGATTCCGAGGTGTTCATTGGGTATGCAGACGGTTTTAGTCGGCACACTCGGAGGCTTGCCTCTGCAGCTTGGGTAATCTTTATACCTCAGGGCCAGTTGTTATCTTCCGAAGGTATATGCTTAGGTGACACCACAAATAATGTCACCGAGTATAATGCAGTTATTGAGTTGCTTCATGACGCCTTGTCATTGGGTATCTCTCATCTCCGGGTCTATCTCGATGCTCAACTAGTTGTGTCACAACTAAACATAGTATACCGAGTTCATGATCCAACTTTACAACGACGATTCCTTAGGGTATGTCTCTTAGAATGAAACTTTGATTATATTACATATTTTCATGTTCCTAGGAGATTAAACCAAATTACAGATACTCTAGCGAATCAAATTTTAGATTGGCATCTTGCACACATATGAAATAACATTGACATAAGAATGTAAATACATTTTTGCACACATGATCCATAAGACACAAAAGATAAAAAAAAAAACGTATATAACATCGTAAAACAACCAGAGTACATAGATGGACGCAAGCGCCTCAAAAATGAGACTAATAACAAGTCACAAGGCTTATGCCCTCAAAAATATATACAAGTAAGTGCTCGTGGAACGTAAAAAGTCTAAATAGGTTCAGGGCCTATGGGCCCTATTATAATAGTCCACAGCATGGGCTAAACGCCTAAACAATCGGACCCACATCCGAGGTGCCCCCACTACATGAGGATGGATGGATGGCAGTAGGTCCTCTATCTCTTCCATCGGGACTATGCGAGTCAGTGAAGTGAAGTTCCACTCAACTTGTCTAAGGACCCTCTCAGCCTCCCCGGCTGGGAGGTTCCCTGCTACTGCTGCTCCCCCAGCGGCGGCAACTGCGGCTTCTGGTTATGGACGACGCATGTTCCATGCATAATCGGCAGGTCGCACGAGTCTCACATCTGCATGCAACAAACGTATACCCGTAAAATACTCTGGCATACAAAAAATGATATATATAACAAAAATGACATAAAAATTACATATGCAAACAAAAAAACTACAAAGGTAGAGACTTACCCATCTCCCCTTGCTCCTAACTAGGAGGCACGGGTATCTCAAGATATCTAGAAAAATCTATCCCTGCATATGGGTAATCCTCGATCACAGGGATCTGCCCTGACAGCCACGCAAAGAAGTCATCATTGAAGGACTCATTGGTCCTTCCACCACCCTGTCACGGCAGTAGTACTGCCCATCTACACACTGCAGGAAAAGAGGCCTGATGTCCTCATACTACTTCCCGAGGACTAAATCTCGGAACTCTCTCAAAGAAGAATGAACACAAAATCGTCCCGAACCTAAAGTTCCTTTGTGTCCACTGTTGGCAATCTGTCAATTGCCTCTTCATACACTCGAGCAGTGTGGTACTCCAGTCAAAAATCTGTGCATTCAAGCACTAGATAGCACAGTTCATCTGTGCACGAGACGCATGATGCAAGGCTATTGAACCGGTAATCCGTCCAATCAGTAATAATATTGCCTGTAGCGATAGGTTAGTGATCTTACTGATGGGTACCTGGGAGCCTGCACGATCAGTCCCAGCCTCACAATGCTCGGCTATCAGTTCCGATATCTTACTCAGTCCCGCAGGAAACATCTTGAAGTTGACTGGTTCCCCTCTCCTTGAGAGGCCAGTCAAAAAATGGATATCCTCGGTGGTGGGCACCAGTGATTTCCCCTCTAGCATGAAGGCCTCTACATCAGGGTGCCAGTAGTCAATCAAGGTATTCAGTAGCCTTGGTTGCGCTCGCATAAATGGACACAGGAAGAACTTTAGTAAACCACATTGCATCAACACGGCCACGACATTCGGATCTCCCGCAACCAACTCACTGATTGCTTCATGCTCCCTTTCCCTCCACTGGGCATACATCCTGCCAACACAACAACGTTCAGGAGGGTCAATACTTTCCCTTTAGTTCTCTTTTTGCTACAAAAGGGGGGTCCATGCGCGCTGTAGAGGCGACAGTCGCGTGTACATGCGAGCAGACTTTACTTTTCCCGAGTGTACACGCGGCCTGTCCAGAGACAGCCCGCGTGTACCTAGGGTCGACCTTTTAAAGGTCACCACCCACCCAAAAAATGAAAGGAAATAAAAAATTAAAGAATTGAATAGCTAGATAAGGGAGTTTGTACTTACTTGGTCCAAGCAGAAGTTTGTTTCGTCCACTGTAGCTCCCGGAATCACCGTTTGTAGCAAAGGGGGTCTTTTGGCTCCAGGGTCAATTTCCAAATCAGCAATAGTGATAATGAGCTGCCAACTTCTATTTATAGATTTTTTTTCCTCTTTTTGTCACTTTTTTGGCCTCCCTTATCAGTTTATTTATACCGAAAACCATTTAGAGTGATTCAGGAGTTATTTGGGAGGGATTTGATCGGGTATTGGGACACTTTTTTTGAGTTTTGAGAAAATTTTGACGGTCCATGAAATTTTTTCCAAGAATCAACTTGAGCATATAGGTTAGGTTACTACCCCGACTTTTGCGTCTCATTGTCTTTTTCCTCTGCTATAGGATCGATCCCATCAGGTTGTGACACAGAACCATCATATCTGCTTTAGAAGTGTTGTAACTTGGCGGTAGAGCTTACCAGAACATGGATGCCCTAGGTAGGTCCTGGTTGCATTATGGTTTCCATGTCGTCTCTAAAACACTGTAGGCTCGAGATTCCTTATAGTCTTTCCTGAATATGAGTTTGAGCCTCATTTGCATGATTCTTCTTCGCTCTTTGTCTTACCCTCAGGACTCCCAAAAAATAACGAGTCTCCTTTTAAGCCCTTTTCAGACCCTCTAAACATGAAAAGATTGCTGAGTGATTTTGTGGCCTTTCACGCTCGTTAAAGTGAAATTTGAAGTCACGTCTGTTCGGCGGTAGTTTACCCCTTTTTTGGTCCGGACGGTCAATTGTACGAAGAAAGGTATACTCTATAGAACTTTCGTTCTTTAGAAGAGTACTCTCAGGTATAATTTTACCCCTTTTTCAGGCCTGAGGGACTAAACTTATGAAAAATAAACCCCCATGGAGTCCATAGTTAAGCTCTTTTCAGACTCCCTAAAATTGAAAAGATCGTCGAGTGACCTTATTATTTCACACTCGTTAAATTGGTCGAGAAGAATATTCCTGACGGAGTCCATAGTTAATATTTTCTCAGACTCCTTAAAAGTGAAAAAATGGCTGAGTGATCTTGTCCTTGTCACACTCGTTAAAATGGTTTTGAATCGATGTCTAATTGGTGCTAGTTTACCCCTTTTTCGAACCGACTAGACTATCTTCGAAAAAGGTACCCCAGTGGAGTCTCCTTTTATGTTTTTTCAGACTCTCTAAATATGAAAAACCGTCGAGCTTACCTTCTTTGGGCTCGTTAAACTTACATCGAAGGACGTTACCATTGTGTGTTTTATCAACCGCATTTTCATACCTTATCCACCAGCCTTGTGATAGTTTGCTTCTGCATCTTAACACCTTTGGCCGCCAGAGGATTTTTCCCGAGTATCATTTTACTAGAACATCAGTCTTGTCCTTGTGTCTTGAGCTTGTATGTTTGCAATACTCATTCCTCCATTATAATGTAATATTCCTTTATTCTTTTTCCACCATTATCGAAAAGAACAAAAAAATCAAATATACCCCAAAAAGAGGAAGGGAAAAGTATTTTCTTTAATGGCAGCATAATGAGTTGCCCTTGGATAAAGCACATTTGTCTGTTTGTTCATCAGACTATGAGATGTAGTACAACCTTAGGAAGTTTTTCTCGCTATATAGAGTTGTGTCCTCCACCGTTTGGTTATTCTTCCAAACATATGGAGAGTTTGTGTTGCCTCATGCTTCGTAGACTTATGATTAACATTCATGCTGCCTGAGTCTCATCACTTGTCGTGCTATTGTCCAAGGGAAGTTTGTCACTAAGCCTGAGTCAGCCCCTCTGCAATGTGTCTTTTGTCTGCATACCTATCCATCCTGAACGTCCAATCAAGTCCTTGTTCGAAATCACTGAAGCCTTCAGTCCGATCATCAAGATTATCAAGTCCATGAACAATGAGTCGTCGAAGACCTCTAGGTAGTGAAGTCGTACACTCATATTACACTCCTACCCGAATTTTGGAAGATTTTGAAGTTGTTTCTCGAGCACTGAAGATCTCATCTCCAACCATCAGGTTGAATCAACTTTTGGAAGATAGATACTCTATATGTACATCTTTCTGATTTCGAGATGTAGCTCCACTGTGTATTGTTCACGGATACTCTTTATAGTTATTTGACATGGATATACAGTGTATTTGATTGGTAGCCATGGTTCTATTTTTATCCCGAGCATGGGTATGCCCGCCTCAGTGAGACATTTGTTATTTTGCAGACGACACCTCCCGGTTCTTGATCCTTGGACTCAATCGTTCGGCATATCAGTAAAGATTGGTAATGTATTTCGACCATCAGATGCTCTTCAGACCTCACACATTAGGGGGCATCTGTTATAACCCTAAATTGCACCACACATGCTTACCTGGCATCAGGCCAACTCATATCCTTTCTTTGCCAAAAACACTGCTGAACAACTCTTGGAAAATCCTCTTGTGTAAAGGCCCACGTGCCCTAACCCATTACTGCACGCGTGTACACGCTGGCTGACCCAAAACAACCCGTGTGGACCGACAAAAGCATGAAAAAAGGAAAGTTGTCGACAGAACAAAAAGCTATGGGTGAGTTAACTGAAACTCCCGGCCATGCATGGTCGAGGGTTCGTCCAAATACCTAGCTCCTTCTAGCCTATAAAAGAAGGGGTAGGGGTACCATTTGGAAAGAGGAAGAATATAGCAAAGAAACTCTGCCCATTTACGTATTCCATTGTCCCAACCCTTTAGCCTTTCCTAATGCCAAAGGAGATTTAAAGCAAAGCAATTGAAGGACAGAAGAAGAGGAGCCCAGGATCAGGTTCAAGGAGCGGTGGTTGGTCTCAGCTTTTGTAAATTTGACTCATTTTAAGTAATAAAGAGAATGTTTTTCCCGTCCCAATTCATCAACTTTTTATGGTTTGATTAGTTTATGTTTGATTTCTAACCCGTGAATATATAAGTAGTATGCATGCATAGTTGTTGCTCGTCTTGAATGCAGGTCAGCTTTGGAAGGAGTATTGCGAACAAGTAATCAAGCACAACGGAGGATCGACATCAAACGCCAGTAAAAAGGTAGGTGGATCTTTCCATGCATTTACTAAGAAAAGGGGATTTAAATCTAGGGATGAGGGTAGAAAGTAATTTCTATTCGGTCATATCTGCATGCAAAGTCTGAACTCTATTTGCTAGTCCGTAGGGTGTTTTTCCCCAACAACACATACCCTGCGGGGAATTGTAATAAGAGGTGTTGCATGATGAATTTTTTAAAAGGTTTAGCCTCCTAAGACTTAGACATGAGTTGTTACTCTAGAGTGTTTTTTTTACTTGTTAATTGTATTCTGTTGTCCAAGCAATTTAAAATTTCCAAGTTTTTTCATTCAATTTCTCCAAAGTTGGAGTATATACTCACGGTTAAGCCTTAGCATGGTAATATAAGTCTAGTGTATAATGTATATTACCATGATAAACATCCTCCTATAGTTTTATGGAAATGTGCTAAGTCGCCCTTAGGATTTTTATTTGTTTTCAGTTAATAAAAAAATTCTCGTAAAATGGAATTTTTTAATTGTAATTTGAAGTTGTAATAAAAAATGGTACTAGGAGGAATTATATGCCTTGGGGGTGCTCATTTTTTAACCTGAAGAACTCACTTTACCTAATTACCCACTTTTGTGAGTGAAATTAGTGATTTTAATCACTAAAAAGGTATTTTTACTCTCAAAACAAAAACAAAAAAAGACAAAAAAATCAGAAATGCTAAATTTTAGCAAAGTTGTCGGAAACATGTTTTAACATGTTCCTAGTGAAATAAGTCCTAAAAGAATATGTGCAGCCAAAGGGAAGTGCTTATTGGTTGAATACTTGAATAAGTGGGCCTCCTTTGAAGTGTTAACAAGTGTTGGAATTGTTTGTTGGAGATCCCTAAGAGGAGGTGCGCACCTCTCCCTTGAGGTGGTGCATTTTCAAAGGGGAATGTCGATCCCAAGGATTGACTCACCCTTCCTCCACCAACCTCTTTCTAGGTGTCATTTTATTACTACTTGGCACATGGATAGAAGCAACAACTTTCCCCATCTCTCCTTTCACTTGTCCTCACTCATGAAGTGCGCCCCCCACATGTGTCACACGAATTTGCCTTTGGATTATCACCCAAGAGGCTATCAATAAAGGGTGACCTCTATTCTCTGAGATATTTGGAGCTTGGGAATTGTGCCATTGTATTGTTTCTATTGTATCATTCTTTTGATTGGAAAAAAGAAAGGCTTTGGAGGCTACATTGGTGTCTACTTTCATGTGTGGAGCTTCTATGTCCAATGCTTAATTGTGAGGTATAATTTACTTATGTGCTTATTTATTTTAATGGTTATTGTATGCCCTCTAAGAGGAGTTATCTCCTAATTGGGTAATATTTGGTGGTTTAATAATCTTAATGCTTGTTTTCAATTGATAGCTTTAGTTTGCATGTTCATTTCGGTTAATGTTCATGCTTATTTTAAAGTTTCTTTGTAAGTAGCATCATATGTTTAACAAGTTTTTGGAAAGGAATATCTAAGTCTTTTGTATATCATCACACTTGAAGAGGAGGATAGGCATCAATTCCACTTACCTCACCCTTCGATATTTCAAGGAGACATAGACCCTCTTGTGGATCTATCAACAAGACTCCATTTTTTCCAATTTTCCAAGGGTTTCAAAGCACTTTTCTCCTTCTCCTTCTCCATTTCTAAAATCATCAAATTGGGTTACTTTCAATTCATGCAAAGTAAAGTTTTTTATTTTAAAGTAAAATATTCAAGTTTAATTTTATTTTGCATTATAAGAGAAAGTAGATTATATCACAAAGCTTAATTCATAAATCTAGCTTGCAATCTATCTTAGTTTCTTTTTTTAAAAGAATTTTTTTTAAAGGCTAAAGATAGTTTCATTTTGTAAAGACTTTAGAAGTCTTATCTAGGCATATTTCTAATATTACTTACTGTTTTGGGACAAAAAGTAATATCATAGAGAAAATGCCTTTTCTTTCTTGTTTTATTTAGCTCTAATTGTTAGTTTTGTGTAGTTTTACTTAGCCTTTTTTTCTATAATTTTTGTACAATAACTAACACTTTTTTGCAGGGTCTTCCAATAGCATTTTGGGAATCTTTTGCCCCAATTAACTTTTTGTTTTTTCAAGTTTGAAGAAAATACAATGGAAAACACTACCCAAATTTTAAATATTTGAAGCCTTGAGAACCCCCTAAAGTACCTTATACTTGTACAAAACTTCCAAAAAGATTGTAAACCTTTTTTATCCATTCATATAAGGATCTCAAGTCTCTAAAAGATGTCATTGTAACTGAGATAATAAAACAAGTGAGCCAAGGGAGGCATCACTTGATGTTTCCCCTTGGGGGGTGGTGGTGTTGTGGTTTGGAGTATTTGTCATTCTAGTTCTCTTTCCTTTCAATTTTTCTTTTTTTCTATAAAATTCAAGACAATCTCACATAAAGAATAAGATAAAACAAATCACAATCTTAGATTAGTTTCTCTTTTGCAAAGTAGAACACTGATTGTTAGTTTAGCTTTCATTTATGCAATTTCAAACTTGGAAAATAAATCGTCTCATCAGCTCCTCGCAAGAAGTTGGTTAGTGAAGACTTAGTAATTAGAAAAAACATTTCCCTTTCAACATTTTATTTTATTGTTTAAAATAAACATTTCCCCTCAGCTCCTAGTGTTGTTCCTGACCCTTCCAATTACGAGCTTGTCTTGATATTCTGGGAGTAAGTTCCATACACGTTGGGCTGGTCAATGTGGAGTAGTAATAATAGGAAAATATCAATAGTTTCTATCTTAATGCATGAGAAAATTTCTAGGGGGAGTCTGTGAAGTAAGGAGGTCCCTCATGGGACTCAGTTTCCCACCCGTTTTGGACATCCGACAACCCTAGTGAACTTATTGGTGGAGCTTTCAGGGCTTCGGTAGGTTCTCAACACATTTCCAAACAAGGAGATAACCTCTAAAGAGGCCACATCTTGTTTCTCAAACACTTTATTTTTTGCAAATAAAATTTATCTTATTAACCTACTTTCAATAAAGACAATCTAATAAAATACATGATCAACAACTACCCAGGATACTTTTAAGGCACTGGTCTCATTATACACTTTACAAATCCATTTGCTTCAAGTACTTTTATTTTTCAAACATTTATATTTAATCTTGAAGAATTTCCTTATTTACTTGCATCTTGTTATCTTAAGTATCTTTTTCATGCAAGTACTTCTTTATGTATATTGTGGTGGTTAATTGATATATTCTCTTAGAATATATTTAATTTATTTATTTTCTTTTATAATAAACTCCTAGATTTATTTCTTGTACTCACATTAGTTCAATCCTTGGATTATTTTCTTTAGGGATTACCCCCCTTGGCTTCACTATGAGTTGGCCTAGACGAAGGAGTGGAGGATTAGGTGACTTCACCTTAATTCTAACTTCCCCCCAAGGACACACCAAGTGGATTGAAGATTTATTCCACGTTAACCATGTGTGTATAAAGGAGGCAACATTTTTGGCGTCGTTGTTGGATAAATCTTTCTATTCTCGGAATACAACCTTGTTTTCCTTTTTGTTTTTACTTAGTTTTTGTATGCTTGTTGTTTATCACAAATAGACTCGATCATCTGGCGACTCCACTAAATTCCAATTTGACTAAGTATTCTACAAGAAGGAATTCACAAGGCCTAGTTAACTTCATCCACGAACCCGAATATGTTTATAGGAGGAGGTTAGCCAAAGCCACTACTCGTACAATCCTTAGTCATTTAGGATCCGAGTTTGTTTATGATATTCACTTGATTTTTGTTAATAATTGTACCTCAGTAATGGTTATATATGATCCTTGTGACTTATCTAATATAAATTGATATCCTCATGCAATTCCAGAAAAAACGTTTGAAAATTTACCTAGTTTTCAAGGGAATAATGTTGTTAGTGCTAAAATGCATGTTAAGTATTTTATGAGATGCATAACTAAATGGTGTGTTCCACATGATCATGAAGATGTCAAAATGACAAGGCCTAGTTAACTTCATCCACGAACCCGAATATGTTTATAGGAGGAGGTTAGCCAAAGCCACTTCTCGTACAATCCTTAGTCATTTAGGATCCGAGTTTGTCTCTGATATTCACTTGATTTTTGTTAATAATTGTACCTCAGTAATGGTTATATATGATCCTTGTGACTTATCTAATATAAATTGATATCCTCATGCAATTCCAGAAAAAACATTTGAAAATTTACCTAGTTTTCAAGGGAATAATGTTGTTAGTGCTAAAATGCATGTTAAGTATTTTATGAGATGCATAACTAAATGGTGTGTTCCACATGATCATGAAGATGTCAAAATGAAATTGTTTTTTTTATCCTTAGAAGATAATGCTTCAGACTGGTATGAAGATTGCCCAAACAACAAGTTCAATACTTTGAAAGATCTCTTAGATGCCTTCACTGAGAAATGGGGGGAGAAAAGAGATCATTGTCACTTGTTAGTTGCCCTCAACACAATAAGGAAGAATGAAAATGAAACTACGGAAGAATTTAATAAGAGATTCAATGAATTGGTTTCAAGCTTGCATATAGACATCAAGCTTCCTGATAATGCTATCTTGATTTATTACATTGAGGCATTTGGTGGTGAAATTAGGTATATGTTAAGAGATAAGGAACCCACCTACCTAAAAAATTCTCAAGAGACAACCATTAAAATTGATAAAAATATGCAGGCCTCAGGGAAATTAAATCTTCCAGGGTTTACAAGGGGTGGTTCTTCCAGACAATCAGAGTCTAAAGAAAAAGAAGCAGTTCCTGATAATAAAGATCCTACATATGACCCTTTAAAGGCCATAATAGAAATGGTTAAAAGAATGGAGGTCACCCATGCAACTCAACTTAGTGCTTTGAAAAATAGGTTGATAGATATGGAGAGGTCCCAAAATAACAGGTTCCAACCTAGGCCTAACAATGAAAAGTGGCAAAAGAAAAGTCCTCCTCAAGACCAAAGGCCACCCAATCAGTTAGAATCAAATAATGTGGTAAATGAATAAATACCACCCTTTTGCAGAGAATGTGAATACTTTCATGAAGATTCTACCTTCCCAGTCTTTTTCCAGATAAATGAACAAGGATTACCTCAAACAATTGATTTTCTGGGACACTCAAGAAACTATAATCACATAAAAAAAATTGGTGAAGCTCACCCCTTATCAATAGATTATTTGATCCAAATGAAAGAAATAAGTGAGAAATCCAATGAGGTGGTTGAAGAGTATGATAATGTTACAAAGTTGTATGGACAAAAATCCCACAAATGAGCAGATTTTGGAAATGGCCAGGGACAAAGGAATAGTATACCAACAGAAAGGGAAGAATGGTCCAAACAAGTCTCAAACAAACTTTCCTAAGGTAATTGCTCCTCCAATTAATAATCTAATTGTTGATTTAGGTAATTGGATTTCAAATGCAGAAGTTTTGGTTCCAGTGTCAGATCTCCTCAAAATTCCTTCACAAAAAGAAAAAATTATCAAAGCAATAAATGCTCCAAGTGATAAAATTATTGTCAAAAATCAAGAAAAATGGAAGGAGCATCCTGAAGATCCTCCAGTTGTTTTGACTAGCATAGATAGAACCAAAGAATAAAATCCTCCATTCTTTGTGTCCTTAGAAATAAACGATCAATGGCTGCATAATTTTATGTATGATTTTGGAGCTTCATCCAACATTATTACTAAGGGGATCATGCAAAGATTAGGTCTTAAAGATACAAGACCTTATCACAATGTGTGTTCCATGGATTCCAGGGAAATTCAAACACATGGTATTATCATAGATTTTCCAGTTAATATAGCTTTTCGCCCAGAGTTTACCTTCAAAATGGATGTAATTGTAATTGATGTTCCAGATGCTTGGGGTATGCTTCTTTCTAGAAAATGGGGAGCTCACATGGGAGTTTTCCTAAATATGTATATGACCTATGCAACTATCCCTTACCCTCGTCCATCAACTAAGCATTTTAGGCTCTATAGAGAAACAAAAAGAAAGTATCACATTGAGGATCCCAAGGAGCCAATGAATGAGTTCATCTGCCAAATGTCTGACATGGGTAATTTCTCAATATGTTCAAACTTCCTAGCACCAGTTGACGAAAAGTTTAAGGATGAAAAAAAATTAATAAATCTTGGAATATGAACTTTGATGGTGTGCATTCAAGGTCGGGAAAATGGGCAGGAATTGTTCTAGTTTCACCAACACAGAAGCCATACAATTTTGAATTCAGACTATATTTTGAAGCAACCAATAATGTGGCTAAGTATGAGGCACTTCTACTTGGTTTGGGAATTGCTAAAGACATGAGGATCAAAGTTTTAAATATTAAAGGTGATTCAGATTTGGTGATTCTCCAGGTAAAAATTAAGTATGCATGCAAAAGTGAGAGGTTGAAAAGATACATAAATTCCATCTGGGATATTATAGAAATTTTTGATGCTATAGACCTCATTTCAATCCCTAGGGAACATAATATCTTGGTAGATAGCTTGGTAGTAGCAGCTTCAACCCTCAGAAGATTTGTTACATGGTAAAGGAAAGTTGGAAATAATCTTTAGGCCTTCAGTTTTAGATAATGTTGATCACTGACAAATTTTCATAGATGATGAGAAAATCTTAAGGTTCATCCATAAATTTCAGGAATTCTCTGGTTTTAATGTCAATTACAAAGAATAATGAAAATATTATATTGAGGAAGATAAATCCATAAAAATCCAATTCCTAGAGGAATAAATTCTTTAGAAAAGATCTTTGACAGACATGACATGCATAAAAAGAAAAAAGAAGTAATAAATCTTGGGAGTTACATTGAAATAAACATTGGGACAGAGGAAGTCCTAAGGCTCATCAAAATTGGAAAAGGTACGTCTAAAAAGGAAATAAAGGAATTAATAAGTCTTGTTCATGAGTATAGGGATGTATTTTAATTTACCTATGATGAACTCAAATCTTATAAAGATGATGTGTTTCAACATACTATCCCACTCAAAGAAGACAAAAAACCATTCCGACAAAAACTTAGGCAAATAAATCTTAAATTAGCACCATTGGTCCAAGATGAACTCAAAAAAATGTTTGATGCTGGCATCATTGTTCCAAAAAGGCATTATTCATGGTGTTCTAACTTAGTAGTAGTTAGAAAGAAAAACGGGGGAATAAGACTATGCATTGAATTTAGAAATATAAATCTAACATGCATTAAAGATAACTACCCCCTACCCAACATGGAAACTATATTGCAAAGGGTTACTAGTTCCAAAATAATGCCCATGTTGGATGGATTCTCTGGTTATAATCATGTGTTGGTGAGGAAGGAGGATCAAAATAAAACAACTATCACCACACCATGGGGCACTTTTGAGTACCTAAGAATTCCCTTTGGCTTATTAATCATAGGTGCTACCTTTCAAAGGGCCATGGAATTTTCCTTCAATTAATTAATGGTCAAAATCATTGAAATCTATCAATATGAATTAATTGTTTTCTCAAAGAAAAGATCAGATCGTGTGGTTCATATTAGACAGGTGTTTGAAAGATGTCGGAAATATGGCATCTCCTTGAATCCGGATAAATCAATTTTGGGTGTTGATCAAGGCAAGTTTTTAGTTCATATCATTGCAAAGGACAGGGTAAAAATAAACCCAGAAAGGATGCAAACCATACAAGGAGTTCATTTTCCCCAAACCAAGAAATTCCTCCAATCTTTCCTTGGTCATATCAACTTTGTCAGGAGGTTGATCCCAAACCTAGTCGAGACCATGAAGCATATCCTCAAACTCTTGAAGAAGGATGTCAAGTTTGAGTGGATAGAAGAAGGAATAAAATCTTTAAAAAACATTAAGGACTCAATTGGTAAATATCATGTGCTAATTAGTCCAAATTAATCTAAATACTTTCAGATCTTTTCCTTTGCTTCTGAAGATACTCTAGCAGGGTTGTTTCTCCAAAAGAATGATAAGGGTCAAGAGAAACCCATTGCTTTCATGAGCAAGGCATTACAAAACTCTAATCTTAATTACACAACTATGGAAAAGCAAGCATATGCCCTTGTCAAGTCCCTTAATAATTTCCGGGTTTTTATAGGATATTAAAAAGTTGTGGGGATTGTACCTCACTCGAAACTAAAATATATCCTTGGACAACAAGATTGCTTGGGGGTCAAGGGAAAGTGGGTTTCTAATATACAAGAGTATGACTTAGAGATAAAACCCACTAAGTTAATCAAAGGTCAAGGATTAGCTTAAATTCTAACAAAAGGAAATGAACAAGATTTGGACCTAGTCTGTCAAAACAATTAATCTAGGCTAGCCTTATCATCAGAACTTCAAAAGTTAGAACAACACCAATGGTATATTGATATCATTTTCTTTCTTTCTAACCTCACATGCCCAAGTCATTTAATTGGTGATAAAATAATGGCATTGAGGTTGAAATAAGCTAAGTATTGTATCATACATGATGGATTGGAGTGGAGGAACCCCGATGGGGTGATACTTAGGTGTGTTGATGAGCTTGAATCCAAAATACTTTTGGTCGACTTTCATTCAGGATTTTGTGGTGGGCATTTCACAGCTAAAAATAATGCCCACAAAATCCTCAGAGTAGGTTACTACTAGCCTACTATATTTCCAGATGTGCATAAAATGGTTAGGAGTTGTTAGCAGTCTCAGTTGTTCACTGGAAAGCAGAAGTTACCAGCCTTACCCTTACAGCCAGTAGTGGTAGAATCCCCTTTTCAACAGTTGGGGATTCATTTTATGCCTTGGGGGTATTCATTTTCACATCCAAAATAAACAATTTACCTAATTAACAACTTTCTGAGGGTAAATTGTGATTATTTAATCACTTAAACCCAATAATTCTCTAAAAAAGGTCAAATAAAAGGAAAAAATAATAAAAAATCAGCAAGCATGTATTTGAGGAAACATGTCAGGGACATGTTTCCATCATGTCTTGATTCAAGTAGAGAGGTGGTGAATTTATTAAGAGAGAAATCGAGTAAGATGGGTGAAGTGTCCTGAGAGGAGATCCCAAGATTGGAGCTCTCCCTCTCTAGCACACTCGGCGCATTTGGAAGGAGGGGCATCAATCCCAAGAGGGATGACTCGCCCCCTCCTCCTACCATCTCACACTTGGTAAGTTTACCATTGGGAAACCTCTACCAAGTGAGGTGAGTCACTCCCTCACTTTGAGAGGTGTCAAACTTTCAATCTCACTCATTTCCACTTTATGAGTTTGAATCCAAAATACTTTTGGTTGACTTTCATTCAGGATTTTGTGGTGGGCATTTCACAGCTAAATATAATGCCCACAAAATCCTCAGAGCAGGTTACTACTGGCCTACTATATTTCCATATGTGCATAAAATGGTTAGGGGTTGTTAGCAGTCTCAGTTGTTCACTGGGAAGCATAAACTATTAGCCTTACCCTTACAACCAGTAGTGGTAGAAGCCCCTTTTCAACAGTGGGGGATTGAATTTATCAATTAGTTTAAAGATAATTCAAGCAATGGCTATACTTGGATAATCACAAAAATTGATTATTTCACAAAGTGGATAGAAGTTGTACCCACCAAGTCAGCAACAGACAAAGTGGTCATGGATTTTATTGAAGATAAGATTATCACTAGGTTTGGTGTGCCAACATATATAACCACAGATAATGCCAAGGCCTTTAGTTCAACAGAATTATCCTCACTATGTTTTAAATATGGAATTATATTGTCCCACTCTTCAAAATATTATCCCCAAGGAAATGGTCTTGTTGAGTCTAGCAATAAGATCTTGATGACTATCCTTAAGAAAATAGTTGGGGATAATAAGAGGTCATGGGATAATAAGATCAAGTTTGCATTATGGGTTGGCAGGATTACAAAGAAGAGTGCTACATGAAATATTCCCTTTGACATTTGTTTATGGGATTGACGTCACTTTTCCAGTTCATCTAAAGCTTCGAGTGTATCAGTTTGTTCATAAATATGGTTTGGACGAAGACTTTCACCAAAATAGAATTGATCAAATAATTGAACTTGATAAAAGTAGAAGGAATGCCTTAGATCAAAGTATAATAAATTAGGAAAAGGTAAAGAAGACTTTTGATAAGTCTTCAAGACAAAGAGATTTCCAGACAAGTGATATAGTCCTTCTATGGGACAAATGGAAGGAGAATCCAGGAATTCATGGAAAGTTTGATAGTTTATGGGCAGGTCCATACATTATTCAGGATGTGGCTAGAAAGAACTATTTCTTCCTTAGTCAATTGGATGGTGAGAAGTTGACGCTTCCATTAAATGGTCAACTCCTCAAGCTATTTTTCAACGAAGTCATCTAATGTCCATGGGGGAATCTTTTGTATCATATTCTCTAAACCCTTATCCTTTGTACTTTACATTTTTCATTTCATGTACATAGTTTATTTTATGTTTTTTGTATATATACATGTATATTATTATTGCAACCTATGTTTATTATTGGACTTTATATGGACATGTTACTAATGAGGTGTCGATGATGCAGGTCATCTGATTCTGGATTCTCGTATGCTCTCCTTCAAATAAAATATCAATCAAATGTCCCCATATGGAGCCAATGTTATCCACTGAGTTTCACTAGCTGGACTTGCTGTTGAGCCGCCAAAGTTTGAGCAATCAAATGCTCAATATTTAGAGTTAAGAAGTTCAACCAGTCTATTTGACCAACTTTTTTCACATTTCCATACCTTGTAGGGAATGGTAATAAGAGGTGTTGCATGATGAATCTTGTAAAAGGTTTAGCCTCCTAAGACTTAGATGTGAGTTGTTACTCTAGAGTGTTTTTTTTACTTGTTAATTATATTTTGTTGTCCAAGCAATTTATAAATTCCAAGTTTTTTCACTCAACTCCTCCAAAGCTGGAGTATATACTCATGGTTAGGCCTTAGTATGGTCATATAAGCCTAGTGTCTAATGTATATTACCATGCTAAACATACTCCTATATTTCTATGGAAATGTGTTAAGTCCCCCTTAGGATTTTTATTTTTTTTCAGTTAATAAAAAATTTCCCGTAAAACATATTTTTTTAATTGTAATTTGTAGTTGTAACAAAAAAGTGGTACTAGGAGGCATTATATGCCTTGCGGGTGCTCATTTTTTAACCTAGAGCGCCCACTTTACCTAAGTACCCACTTTTTTGAGTGAAATTAGTGATTTTAATCACTAAAAATGTATTTTTACTCCCAAAACCCAAAAAAGACATAAAAAATCAGAAATGCTAAATTTTAGAAAAGTTTCCGGAAACATGTTTTAAAATGTTCCTAGTGAAATAAATCCTAAAAGGCTATGTGGCAGCCAAAGGGAAGTTCTTATTGGTTGAAGACTGGAATGTGTGGGCCTCCTTTGAAGTGTTAACAAGTGTTGGAAGTGTTTCGTGGAGATCCCAAACAGGAGGTGCACACCTCTCCCTTGAGGTGGCACATTCTCAAAGGGGAATGTCAATTCCAAGGATTGACTCGCCCTTCCTCCACCAACCTCTTGATAGGTGTCATTTGATTGCTACTTGGCAAATGGAGAGAATAAAAAACTTTCCCCACCTCTCCTTCCACTTGTCCTCACTCATGAAGTGTGCCTCCCACATGTGTCACACGAATTTGCCTTGGGATTATCACCCAAGAGGCTATAAAGAAAGGGAAACCTCTCTTCTCTAAGCTAGTTGGAGCTTGGGAATCGTGCCATTGTATTTTTTCTATTGTATCATTCTTTTGATTGGAATAAACAAAGGCTTTGGATGCTGCATTGGTGTCTACTTTCATGTGTGGAGTTTATATGTCCAATGCTTAATTGTGAGGTATAATTTACTTATTTGTATTTCTTGTTTTTGATGGTTATTGTATACCCTCTAAGAGGAGATATCTCCTAATTGGGTAAGATTAGAAAAACTTGGTTGTTTAATAATCTTAATGCTTTTTTTCAATTGATAGCTTTAGTTTGCATGTTCATTTCGGTTAATGCTCATACTTATTTTAAAGTTTCTTTGTAAGTAGCATCATATGTTTAACAAGATTTTGGAAAGGAATCTCTAAGTATTTTGAATATCATCACACTTGAAGAGGAGGATATGCATCAGTTGCACTTAACTCACCCTTCAAGATTTCAAGAAGACATAGCCCCTCTTGTGGATCCATCAATAAGACTCCATTTTGCCCAATTTTCCAAGGGTTTCAAAGCACTTTTCTTCTTCTCCTTCTCCATTTCTAAAATTATCAAATTGGGTTACTTTCAATTCATGCAAAGTAAAGTTTTCTATTTTAAATTAAATTATTAAAGTTTCCTTTTCTTTTTCATTATAAGAGCAAGTAGATTTGATCGCAAAGCTTAATTTATAAATCTAGCTTGCAATCTATCTTAGTGTTTTTTTTTAAGAATTTTTTTTTAAAGGCTAAAGATAGTTTCATTTTGTAAAGAGTTTAGAAGTATTATCTAGACATCTTTGTAATATTACTTATTGTTTTGGGACAAAAAGTAATATCATAGAGAAAATGCATTTTCTTTCTTGTTTTATTTATCTCTAATTGTTAGTTTTGTGTAGTTTTACTTAGCCTTTTTTTTCTATAATTTTTGTACATTGACAAACACTTTTTTGTGGGGTCTTCCAATAGCATTTTGGGCATATTTTTCCTTAAGTACCTTATACTTGTACAAAACTTCCAAAAAGATTGTAAACATCTTTGATACATTCATATAAGGATCCCAAGTCTCTGAAAGAGACCATTGTAACCGAGATAATAAAATAAGTTAGCCAAGGGAGGCCTCACTTTGTGTTTCCCCTTAGGGGGTTGGTGTTGTGGTTTGGAGTATTTGTCATTCTAGTTCTCTTTCCTTTCAATTTTTTATTTTTTTCTATAAAATTCAATATAATTTCACATAAAGAATAAGCTAAAACAAATCACAATATTAGGTTCATTTCTCTTTTGCAAAGTAAAACACTAATTGTTGGTTTAGATTTCATTTATGCAATTTCAAAGTTGGAAAATAAATCGTCTCCTCAACTCCTCGCAAGAGGATGGTCATTGAAGACTTAGTCATTGGAAAAAACATTTCTCTTTTATCATTTTATTTTATTGTTTAAAATAAACATTTCCCCTCGACTGCTAGTGTCATTCTTGACCCTTCCAGTTGTGAGCTTGTCTTGATCTTCTGGGAGTAAGTTACATACACGTTGGGATGGTCAGTGTAGAGTAGTAATAATAGGAAAATATCAATAGTTTCTATCTTAATGCACGGGAAAATGCCTAGGGGGGGTGTGTGAAGTAAGGAGGGCCCTCTTGGGACTCAATTTCCCACCCATTTTGGACATATGGCACCTCTAGTGAACTTACTGGTGGAGTCTTCAGGGCTTCGGTAGGTTCTCAGCACATATCCAGACAAAGAGATAACCTCTAAAGAGGCCACATCTTGTTTCTCAAACACTTTTTTTTTGCAAATAAAATTTATCTCATTAACCTACTTTAAATAAAGACAATCTAATAAAACACGAGATCAACAACTTCCCACAATAATTTTAAGGCAATGGTTTCATTACACACTTTACAAAGCCATTTGCTTCAAGTACTTTTATTTTTCAAGCATTTATATTTAAACTTGAAGCAGTTCCTTATTTACTTGCATCTTGTTATCTTAAGTATCCTTTTAATGCAAGTACTTCTTTATGTATATTGTGATGGTTGATTGATATATGCTACTAGAATATATTTACTTTATTTATTGTCTTTTATAATAAACTCCTAGATTTATTTCTTGTACTTAGATTAGTTCAAGCCTTATATTATTTTCTTTAAGGACTACCCCCCTTGTCTTCGCTAGGAGTTGGCCTAGACGAAGGAGTTGAGGATTAGGTGACAACACCTTAACTTTAACTTTCTCCCAAGGACACACCGAGTGGATTTAATATATCTTCCACGTTACCCATATGTGTATAAAGGAAGCAACATGTTAGATTACATTTCAATTTCTAGATTAATTTAGATAGATATTTTTTCTAGATTAGTTTCATTTTCAATATTTCAATTTCTGCATTTTAATTTGACAAATAAAAAATTCCCCTTAGCTCCCAGGTGTATGATTTGAATCCTTGTGAGGCTATATTGACCTGGGGAACTCATCAAAACTGGGGTTGGTTAGTGTGGATTAGTTTTAATTAGGGAAATATTTAAGTAGCTATTGTTTGGTTGGAAACACAAGAGGGTTTGTGTAAGAAGTTGATCCTGATTATTTTTTAGAACGAAATGAAAGCAGAGATATTACAATCAAATACACATAAATATTGACAAAAACAGAGAAATACAGTAATACATGATTTCTATTAATAAAAGAAATGTACAGAGACTGTAAAAATACAGAGTGAAAGACTCGCCAGAATGGTGGAAACTTATCTCTGAGAAGAGATGTGACGGATACTCACATTCGCAAGAATATAATTGTTACAATGAGGCTCTAACTACATTTTTAACATAAGGAAAATCCAAAACCATAACCCTGGAAGATGAAAGCAAAAGGTTTGCGGGCCCCATGGGGGTAGTTGATACGTCAACTTCCCAGGGGTGTAAATTTTGGATATGATATTTGTTTGGGGCGCTTGTTACACTGTTGGAAAGGTATAAGCGAGAAGAATGATTTTCGACAGTACCAAGCCAATTTTTTTGGCATTTTCTTGGGCCCCAAATCCCCCCAAAAAGTTGTTTAAGACCTCAAAACGACCCCAGAATTTTAGAACCCGAAAAACTGCCAAGGTGGAAAAAAAAATTCGAGTCAATGGAATAGGTGGGTGGCCACCAATATCCACCTAGATCAGAATTCTGGTGGGAACTTTGAGATCTAGGTTTTGCTTGTCAAACCTCCCTCATTCTCTTGAGCTTGTGTGTGAAGTCGAAGGGATACTCTCCATGTTGGACATCTGACATGTTCAACTTCCAATCTAAGGGATAACCTCTTAGAGGCCACATCTAGATTAGATTTAATTCTCTGCAACACTTATCACACATTTCACATAAGGTGGTGTTTAGGAAAAGGTATGGAACACCTTACTCAATCATTTTCAGATCTTGCCTCGCTAGGACAATATAGTTTGGAATGTCACTCGAGGTTTATAGCCTAAAACCTTTCACTCAATCCACAAGTATTAATTACAAAGGATCAAGGATGATTTTATGATTTATATTTGTAACAATGTAAAAATAAAAATTTAAACAAAGCTAGGTGAATTTATACAGATTTTACATTGAAGTAAACATGGATACAAAAGTGAAAGGAAGAACCAAGTCATGAAAACACATGTATGAGACAGAATAATAATATGATTTTATTTCATTATGAGATACAAAATTGTATTTCTCTTTTACAAACCCCTGATAGGATATGGACCAAAGTCAGATTTAGAAGTCTCCGATGGGCACCATACAAAAAGACCCTGACAGTGAAATACAATTGAAACTGATATCGATCAGCTTGCCACACAATGTTGCCACTTGACTCTGCAAGATATTCTTTATCAACCATGAAAATTAATTCATAAATTAACGAAAATACACAAACTATCAAAGATAAATCAAACACCTTTAAAACAAGTTGTTGAAATGTATGATTCAGTGTTGAATCGTGTTGCATTCAATAAGACCTTGTCATCATCAAGAGGATTAGGCTTTCAAGTAAACTCGAAAATGAATGAAAATGAAGCTATCTCACTAACTAGAGAGCAAACCTTATTTCTGTAGATCCCCTTCTATTCTCATCATGTCTCCTCCTCTCATTAAACTTTATTCTTTCTCAATTATTAGTTGAGGTAGTTCAACTACTTTCTTTAGTTAAGTCAAATAAACTTAACTAATTAGTTTGGAAAGAAATAATTAATGAAAATATATAAATAAGGGTCTAATTAATAATAACTAAATAGGTGGGACCCCTTGTGACTCCCATCATTCTCGTTGCCAATCATCAAATATAAAATACAAAATTAATCATTTGGATCATATAACACCCTTGTAGCTCCCATGGATATAATTTAAGTCGAATATTTAAATATCAACAAAATTTGAGACCAAATCCCCAAAAAAATAATATATCCATCTTATCCAAAATAAAGCTTGTCCAAAATATGTTAAAAATCATTAAACATTGTCTTCATCACTGAATATCATAAAAAAACATTTAAAATCCATATTTGTCATTGTGTGACATATTTCCTCTTCTCTCTGTTGTCTCCTCTTGGCTTTTCTGGGGTATCCCTTGGTTGATTAGACCCTTGGGGATGTATTTAGTTGATCACATGGGAGTAGTCATGTTTTAGGTGGAGGTGTGGAGACAGATTTAGAAGACTCTGTGGATGGACTAGAGAGGGAGGCCGTTGTTTTTCCTTTGTCTTGCATAGGTTGTGGGATATCAGTTTTAAATCTTTTGTTGGCGTGCGAGGATTGTACTGGTGAAACAACATGAACAATTTAAGCATTGGGATTAACTGGTGTGTTGAGGAAAAGATATGAAATGATCTTACTCAATCATTTTCAGATCTTTCTTGGCTAAAGAAAGAGAGACGGGAATATCACCCTATATTTATAGCCATCAAAATTGGTATCCTAATTCACAAGTATTGTTTACAAGTTCTTAGGATGGTTTTTTTATATAAATAAAAGCTTGCTGAAAAATTCATTATTTATGTAATTTTCTGAACATAAAAGATGTTGAAATAATTATAGAGACAGAAGTAAAGACACCAAGTCAATAATCAAAACAAATGAGACATAAAGCAATCATTTATTTCATTCCAATTCATCAAAGAATCGTTCTCTTTACAAAATTTCCTGAGGAAGTTTTGGACCAAAGTCAAACTTAGACATCCCCGATGAAACATACAAAAGGACTTATGACAGAAAGTTAAAACTGAACTTTAAAAATTGGATCAGCTTGCCACAGATTTTTTCCCACTCGACTCTGCACAATAGCTTTTACCAGTCATGAAATCTAATTCACAAACATACAAGTCTACATAGACTATCAAAGATAGATCAACACGTTTGAAAAATAAGTGTCTAAATGATGTAATTCAACCTTGAATCTTGTTGTCTACAATAGGACCCTTCTATCATAAAAAATAATTAGGCTTCTAATGGATTAAGGAATGAATGAAAATTGAATTATCTTAACATAAATCAAAGAGAAAACCTTAGTATGCTTCTCTTTCTATTCTCCCTTGTTCCTCCCTTTCCTTTTGCCTTTAAGCAAATTAGAATTGGTTGAAGTAGTTGAACTACTTCCTTATTTAAGTTAACTAAAACTCAACCAACTTTTTAGTTAAGGGGGGAAAGTAATAAAATCATAATAAGGGTTTTAAATAAATAATAACTAGTAGGTGGGACCCCTTGTGACTCCCTTTAGTTCTCTAACAATGATAACACAACTAGTTAATAAAAAAAAACATCCCTCCTTGTGACTCCCATCATCATTTTCATATTTTGACAATTTATATCAATGATAATTGAAATTATTTCCAAAAATATATTACCCATATATCCAAAAAAATAGTGTGTTGTCCAAAATTTCAGAAGTCAATTGTTCTCAACAATTAATAAATAAAACTTAAAATCTATATTTTCCACTCTGGGAGGCAATCTTTCCCTTGTTGCTAATGTCACCTTTTGATCTCTCTGAATTTTCCTTAGGTTGTGTGGAGCCTTTAGGCATAATCTCACTGATCACATGAGAGAAATCATCTCTCAAATGCATGCGGGAGGACACGGATTTAACAGAGTCATTTGAGGGTGAGGAAGGGCAGCAATGGTTTTTCCTTTGTCAGGAGCATGTTGGGATTCGGTTTTTAACCTTTTGCTTGCATGGGAAGACTGTATTGGTGAGTGGACAGGGGTAGCTTGGACAATTTGATTGATAGGTGGAGGAGCAAGTGGAGACAAGTTAGGCCAACCACGATGTTGGGAGACTATCTGATGGACAATCTCTTTCCATTCGTCGTTTTTGGGAACTTTAGCTTGCAGTGAGACATGAGGAGGCATTGGGATACCAAGGACCTATGCGTCTTGGAAGGGAAGCCTTTCAGGCCTAGGTTGGACCACTCCTTGCCCAATCCAGTTAAAAAACTCCAGCTTGAAATAGCTAGCCTAACTCTTGCGAGTTTGTATCAAAGTGAATAGAGAATCTTGGCCTTCTAGGGCCCCTGTTCCAATTTCTCCTTCCTCGGTTACCCATGCCATATCTACCTCTGCTGAAAAAGCTCATTCCTATATGAATAATTGATTAGCAAATAGTTTCTTTAACAACCATACATGACAACTCTTTTAAATATGAAATAAAATTTGGCTCAGCAACATATCAGACTCATGCAATCTAATCCATACAAATCATTTAATAGTTGTCAATGAGCAGGGGGTTAACAAGGGTTCTAGGATATGCGAGGGGTTGTATTGAGCAAAAAATGTTAAAATGAGGGGGGAAATATCATGATTACTACTCACAGACATCAAACAATCAACTGTATCGTAAACCAAAAGAATATATCACTGCAATTCATCCTTGCGATCCTTTAACTGTCATAATACAAAACTTATCTTAACTATAATTAAATTTTAGGAACTGGGAGTGGATAGTGAATATGGGAAGGCGAGGGGAATTGTAATGTGCGAAAAGTGAAATAATGGTAGGAAAAAAGAGTGAATATTGTTCGAAAAACCAATTAAGTAATCCATAAAAATAGTTTTGTATTGAATACAACTATTCCAACACCAATTAAACAATTATTGTGTGTTAAAATTTTTCACTATTCCACATTAAATTTCTTTAAAAACTTTCAATTAACACAGAATATAATCATACTCAGAATCGTCATGACTTTCACCCATATTGTTTTAAAAGAATTATGTTTCTTTTCATTTCCTTCCCTTTTATATTTAAAACAACATCCAAAGGAACACACGGTCATATTGCTTCAACTCCGTTCAACATAAAAAAACATCAACCACTGGCCATAATTTGATTTCTCAAATCAAACATAGACACAAGTCTTTCCTGAGTTGAAAGGACTTGTTAAAAACATGCCCAGTTCCATTCTTTTAACAAATTTAACAATTAAATTCACAATGAAACCATACTACCAAAACCCCGTGCTCATCTCTGATGGTGCAATAAAACAAAACGATGCACGATTTCTATAAATCATACACAATAGACAGTTAGGCCACAATTATCAATACTTCAAATTGCAATAATCTCGATCGAGAAAATTAAACACACATCAACATCAACCACCACTTCAATTTATACCATGTTGTAGGAAACACACCGACCAATGCATAACGAAAAGAGGCATCTTTGTGAGTGTATATATCCAATTACTCCCAATCAAACCATTTATAACAATGTTGAGTTATTGATTCAACTGTCACAACAAAAGGAGGCAGTGACTGTATGCCCATTATCATTTCCAATTACAACTCTCCAATCAAATCGATCAAACAAAGACAAGCCAACAATCCAAACCACTGTCAATACTACTTAACCAACTTATGACAGTCGACAAGATTCCCGACAAGGTGCGACTGATTTAGTTTATCAAAATCGGGTTCTGTAACTAATGAACAAAATAACCAAGGGTTTGCTCGGTGGAACCAAACATAGGGAGACCAAAGGTCAACCATATCAACAGTAGGTGAGAGCCTTCGAGACAAGCATGGTGGAACCTTAAGCCTTATAACCATTATCTTGCAAGATAGGGTGACAGTTCAACACCAGGTAGAGTGGACCATGATGCAAAGGAGAAGAGATTTATCACTAGCCAGTAACCAACACCAAGAACACGCAGAGGCATAACCCTCATGTTTTCTCCCAAAATCCAAATAATGATGATAGAAATGTAGACCCCTGGTACTACCAACAACCCTAAAGCAATCTTCTTGGCATAATAGCCACCCATAACCAATTGTGTGGATACCAATAACGTAAAATGAGCCCACAACCAGGTGAAAAAGATATGCAGTGACCAAAAGGTGTTTCAAAACATACACAACAACCCCATAGCACCAAATACAATAGGGTGTGGTTACCATAACTGCGAGGAGACGACCATCTAGGTTAAACAAAGTGAAACCCTCCAACAAAAACCCATAAGACAACATGGAGCCATCATGGTTTCCACCACATAGAATAGCTAATGAAATCACAACTTCAACCATTGATTTTCCATTTGAAACGAATAACACAAACATCCATTCCAGATAAAACACCATGCATTTACATAGTTTCCAACCTCAAGAAAACACAGACCAATACATTATCGATCCAATGTTCATTTCATACACAGAGAAAATTCATGGATGGGCAAAAAAAACCATACATGCAACCAATGGCCTTAAAAATGTGAGCTTGGTTGAGCAGTCCCTTCCACGCTTGAATCTCGAAGCTTAACCACAGAAAAAACCAAATGAACAATAACCATTCTAGGGTGACGACCAGTGGGAGAAGTATGGGTTGACATGCATTTACTGCATGTCGCTTCCATCCTCCATCTCATTCAATTACGTAGCACACAATTGCCAGCCAAACCATTAATCTATGCATTGAAACTTGCACACATTGCTTGCCAATTGCGCAACCCAATCCATATTAACCATTTATAAAAGCATACTATAACCTATATCACATGCGTCCAATCTAAATCAATATAAATTGTATAGCCACTAACATTGCTAGTTAGGACTAACATCAATTTTTTAAATTTCAAATGCATATAGTATAGCATAGTTCCCTTTTCTTGTATTTATTCCATATTGCTTTTGTCTCTTGTTATAACTAACATGTGTCTTGTGCAGGTGTAACATGTAATGAATCATGCCTATAATAGCAATGTAAAAACAATGAACCTAAGCCATTCATAACATGGAATTTAGAGCTTAGAGTAATGAACTCAACACATCAAATCCATTATCCATCTGTCATTATGTTGCAAACAAAATCAATACTTCATCATCAATCATGTAGAACCCTGTAAGCAGTGCTGGATAGCAACATAAATGTGTAATAAGAACCTTATCTGATCCTCCAATTTACAAGGGGGTCCCACCTACTAGTATTATATATCATTAGCTTAGTTTAAATAATAGGCTTTAGCAATACTTTGCGGGCGAAATCCTCGTTGTGATTTTTATCGTCAACAAACTGGCGACTCCACATGGAAATATGTTTCTAACATATTAAGAACTCAGAACACATGGTTTTGCAGACAAAGAACAACAAATCAAGAAGATATAACAAAATGATTATGCAACAGGGGGAAGTGAGCGGATTTAATGGAAAAATGGTCGGGAATTTGGGAATAACTCATGAAAAATGTTAAGTATGAGGGATTTTATCCCTATATGCATAATCATTCAACTAGAATTTGCTCTTTACTTCAAGGAGAAAAAATTGTGGACTTGCTCTTTTAATTCTCAAATGGGTGAAGAAATGGAAAGCAGAAGCAAGAGATAACCAATTTCTTTCTAAGACAATAGTGAAAGAAGATAAAAAATTCAAGTATGCTTTCAGGGGGAACATCGTAACAGATGTGTAAGCTTGATTTTTATTGACTAACAATACCTTGCAGCAGTGTCATTGTGGCAGAACCGATCCAACAACTTATTCTTGACCAAAATCAAACTAAAAATATGAAAATCCATAAAACATGACAGAAATGGGATTACAAAATTCAAAACAACATAATAAAATGACATAATTGCAAAAGAAACAGGAAGCTTATTAGAAGGAAAGAAGAAATCAAACTACTGTAAAAGCAGAAATGAAAAACAATGGGAAAATGAAAGAAGAACTAGACTACTAATATACAGAAAATCCAAATAGCGTTGAAATTTTTCAAGTTGGTTCCACGTAATGTTTCAAGTGAGAACCTTTAGTGTTGTAGGAGAACAATCGCTCCTGTAAATATTTTAGAATGTAAGAGTTAGTACCCAGGACAAAAATGATCTTGAAAGGACCTAGCCATAAATTTTGAAACTTTGAGACAATTGATAGCCCTTTAAAGTACACGATTAGATCATCAAGATAAACATGAATAATCTTACCGATCAAATCGTCGAAAGTTGTTTGCATAGATATTTTAAAAGTGGTCCTCGTACCAAATAAGCCAGAAGGCATACGTTCGTAAGTCAAGTTACCCCAATGAGAAATAAAGGTGGTTTTGAATTTATTTGCCCCTTTTATCGTGATTTGATTGTAATGAGAAAAACTGTCAAGTAAGGGCATCATCTGTGACTTTGCAATTTGCTACAGAATCATTTCCATGTTAGGGAGAGGAAAATGATCTTTCATAATAGCCTGATTAAATGTGTTAAAATCAACACATAATCTGATCTGACTGGTTGTTTTTCGAACAGGAACCAAATTAGAAACCCATTCAGAATATTTGACCGGACAGATGATTCCATCCTTAAAGTGTTTTTCCAACTCCTTTCGAATAGTTTCTTCTAGTGGAGGGTTGATAGGTCTTTGTTTTTTCCTAACTAGCTTTATGCCTTCCTTGATGGGAATGGCATGTTGTATAAGAGCAGGATCGAAACCAAGAAGATCCTCATAATACCAAGCAAAAACCTCTTGAAATTCACCAAGTAGCTTGGCAAACTTCATTTCCTCTTTATCATAACATTGGGCACCTATTTTAACATTATTTGAAAACTCGGGTGTCCCAAGGCTCAAGGAGATGGTTTCACCCACCTTCCTTTTCGACTCCTCTTCTTTCTGTTTCTCTTTATTTCCTACATCACTCGATGAAAAAGAACTCTCTAGAGGAGTCAATCCCTTAGGAATCTTGTTATCTTCTATGGATATGATTTCCTTGGGCTTATAAGGTTCATTTTGAATGAAATAACATATGCTCTCATCGCTGGGGAAGACCTGCCAAGATTCTATATTGTCAGGGATATGTGGATGGTATAGAGATTGAAAAGTACAATTAGGTCTATGAGGCAGAAGTTGTCGATTGGGAGAGGCTTCAAAAATAGCTAACCGATCAGCCATTGAGTTCAATTCCCTCTTAACATGAGTAATGTTGAAAGATAATAGGTTCGAGATAAGTGCCCAAACAATTTGGGTGTATCGTTTCATCAAATTGTTGCTAGGATAGTATATCTTGCATACCAGATTCACAACAAGCTCGGAATCCCCGAAAACTGAAAGGTGACCACAACCAAGATTATAGGCATTTTCAATGCCCAATAGTAAAGCTTCTAATTCAGTGACATTATTTGTGCAAGCAAAATCCAACCTATAAGAAAAGTTATGATTTTTCCCCACATGAGAGTACAAGATTATGCCATCTATGTTACCTTCACTAGAGCATGAACCATCGAATTGCATGTGTCACATGCCATCATCCAAATAAATTTTCTCTAAGTGAATGTTATCCTCCTCATCAAAGACGTAATACACCCCTATGTCCTCTTCGATATAGTTCACATTTGGTTGTGGGACACTCTCTATTTAAGGTGAAATCCTTCCCTCACTAAGGACTCTAATGTTTTTACCATTCCGAGGAATGGATAAGTGTGTCCCGTCGAGTGAGAGGTATCCACCCATCAAATCTTTCCAATCCCTTCCCAAGATGATTGAGTAATTTCTTACTAGCATATCAATTACTTGAATACTAAGGGTTGTCCTTATTTCGGGGTGTGCGCATAAAACTAAGGTCACATCTTTAATATCGCCTATGGTCATTTTTTGTAGACTATTATAAGAGAGAATGTTCCTGGTGTTTTCATTTGTACAAGACAAGCCTAGCTCTTCCATAACAATCTTCGACATCACACTTGGGCCTGAACCGCCATCAATGAGGCAAAAATGGGTGATCTTATCCATATTCTTTACAAAAATACAAAAAGGGGGATTTTTTTACAGGGTATCTAAAGTTATGTACACCTACTTTATTTCCAAATGAATCCTCTTCATTAACCTCTTCAGAGAGGTTGTCTACAACGGAAGCCTTTCCTACCATAAATGTTTTTAGATGCCTATGTTGTTCAAGGACGACAACCATGTCCAGAAGGGTGGCATATGCTTTGATGTTGACCAACTGATTCAGAATATTGTATTTGTAAGAGGGGAGAGGGGAAGTTTTTCCTTGACTTTCAGGAACCTTAGGAACCTGAACAATAGCAGCTGGTGAGGATGAGCTCAGGCTAGAAGAATTGTGGGGAGTATGATATTTGCCTTTGGGAGCGTAGGATTTGTTCCTATTATTTATGATCCTGACATCTTTTGGCTCTGCAAAATCTAGGACAACGATGGTAGTTTCTGGTCTTTTACCAAATATCTTATCTTTGACGCTCTTCCTTACCTCACATATGGTTTCCTCGTGGTGTTCCTTACAAACATTACACCAACTTCGAGGCATGATAGCTTTAGGATGAAGATTATTTTCAATTGGATTTCTAAAGGGGGGTGAAGAAGAGGATGAAGCTCCAGGGGTGAGAGGGGAGACATTTCATTTTTGCTCATACGCTATCATACAATTATTCATATCTTGTACTAGTTGTAAGAGGGCGGACAAGTATGTTGGTTTAACCGATTCTCCCTAAGGAAGACATGTTCTTTCAATCTGTTCTTCATACTCTAAACAAGTGTGAAGAGAGAAACCAAGGTTATCAATGGATTTTTCCTCAATCCTATGACGATATGGGGAAGGTAATGCATTGTAGTAATGCATGAAAACGACTTGGTTCTGAGGTCGAATGAGTTCAGGGATTTGATTGTATAACTTAGTGAAACGCAAGTTGAAGGACTTGATGGTCTCACCATTCTTATAAGCGATGTTATTTTACTCCCGTAACTACTCAGTTGGGATTTTAGATTTCCCATAGGTGGATTTGAACCAATAAACTAACTCCTCCCAAGTAGACAGAATCTTAGGAGGAAGGTCAAAGAAATCGACCACAGCCTTTCCTTCCAAGGAATTGACAAATAAGCGCATGCAAGTATCATTTTCATTGGCTCCTATGTTTTGACAAGAATTAGAAAATGCCACAAGGTGTTCATTTGTAGTGAAAGTGTTATCCCTCGAGAACATAGGAAGATTCTCTTTGAATTTAGGAAGTGGACAAGTAGCAGGTGCTAGGTTAAGAGGAGAAGAAACATGTCATGGCGTGGTTGTGGCGTCTTCTTCAAACTGAAAAATCCCATGCTTTTTAATGACTTTGGTGGGATTTGTGGTAGATTGGATAGGGATATGGTGGTTATATAAGCTACCAATCACTGACGAAGCTGAAGGCTGAGAGGAGAAAGTAGTTCCAGTGCCACTAGATCCACCACTAGATACCATCTTGTGGATGATAGGTGAGGGAGAGAAAGACGAACTGAATGAATCAGACAAAGTTCTCCTTAGAGCACTTTGTTGGGTAGATAACACAACGTGTCTTCTTCCTATTTCAACAATAGGATTAATTTCAGGTGATAAGCCTCTTCTTCTCCTAGAAATACGAGTGTCTAAGGACATGAAAAGAAGGTCAAAGCTTAAGGAACAAGAAGGTTACTGTCGATTTATAGGTTGTCTAAGTCTAGCTTCCCAATATTCTTGGGAACTAATGTCTCGTTCAATTGTTGCCCATGAATGATTAAGCTCAGCCCGAGTATTAGCAATGTCTAAAATGGTGTTAAATAGATTCAAGGCAATGTTGGTCTAATCTTGAAGATTGGGTTCAATATTGGGCTACCTTGTAACAGGTACAGTCATTAAGAAATAAAATACTCAAATAATCAATATCATAAAAATAGATGTATTCGATGATAGTCAAGCATAAAAACAACCAGAGAGATATTGAAGATCTCCCCAGTACGGTTGCCAAATAAATGTTGAGGAAAAGATATGAAATGATCTTACTCAAGCATTTTCAGATCTTTCTTGGATAAATCAAGATAGATGGTAATATCACCCTATATTTATAGCCATCAAAATTGGTATCCTAATTCATAAGTAGTGTTTACAAGTTCTTAGGTTGTTTTTTTTTATATAAATAAAAGCTTGCTGAAAAATTCATTATTTATGTAATTTTCTGAACATAACACATGCTGAAATAAATATAGAGACATAAGTAAAGACACCAAGTCAATAATCAAAACAGATGAGACATAAAGAAATCCTTTGTTTCATTCCAATTCATCAAAGAATCGTTCTCTTTACAAAATTTCCTGAGGAAGTTTTGGACCAAGGCAAACTTAGACGTCCCCGATGAAACATACAAAAGGACTTCTGACAGAAAGTAAAAAACTTAACTTTAAAAGCTGGATCAACTTGCCACATATTTCTTCCCACTCAACTCTGCACAATAGCCTTTGTCAATCATGAAATCTAATTCACAAACAGACAAGTCTACATAGACTATCAAAGATAGATCAACACCTCTGAAAAATAAGTGTCTGAATGATGTAATTCAGCCCTGAATCTTGTTGTCTACAATAGGACCCTGCTATCATAAAAAAAGAATTAGGCTTCTAATGAATTAAGGAATGAATGGAAACTAAATTATCTCAACAAAACTCAAAGAGCAAACCTTAGTATGCTTCTCCTTCTATTCTCCCTTGTTCCTCCTTTTTCTTTTTCCTTTAAGCAAATTAGAATTGGTTGAAGTAGTTGAACTACTTCCTTATTTAAGTTAACTAAAACTCAACCAAATTTTTAGTTAAGGGGGAAAAGTAATAAAATCATAATAAGGGTTTTAAATAAATAATAACTAGTAGGTGGGACCCCTTGTGACTCCCTTTAGTTCTCTAACAATGATAACACAACTAGTTAATCAAAAAAAACATCCCTGCTTGTGACTCCCATCATCATTTTCATATTTTGACAATTTATATCAATGATAATTGAAATTATTTCCAAAAATATATTACCCATATATCCAAAAAAATAGTGTGTTATCCAAAATTTCAGAAGTCAATCGTTCTCAACAATTAATAAATAAAAACTTAAAATCCATATTTTCTACTCTGGGAGGCAATATTTCCCTTGTTGTTGTTGTCACCTTTTGATCTCTCTGGATTTTCCTTAGGCTGTGTGGAGCCTTTAGGCCTAATCTCATTGATCACATGAGAGCAATCATCTCTCAAATGCATGCAGAAGGACACAAATTTATCAGTCATTTGAGGGTGAGGAAGGGGCAACAGTGGATTTTCCTTTGTCAGGAGCATGGTGGGTGATGCAGGAGCATCGCCAACTCAGCAGTATGGAGCCAGCGCATGTGTTTTTAAACACATGACATATAAGCTAGATAACTTTTTGAATTTTCATTAAAGATGAAGCGCCATATCCTTCAAGGAAACATTTATGAAGGAGCRCCTRTTGTATTSTATYARAYCTCGAGCCTTAYDCTCTTGTCTGAATTAGATAGGAGGCATTTATTAGATTTAAATGCAGGTAGATAGATGTTTAAGTCTAGATTAGACAGTTTTAGAGTCTGAGAGGGAAAACGGATATAGACACCCTCACTTGTACATTGTAACATAATTCAGAATCATTCATTCAGGAGCAAGARGAGAGAGMAAGCAKAGAATTTGTGAAGAATACCCATGTACAGATGTTTTTGAATTAATAGAAGAGAGTCTTTGATTCAATTTCATGGTTGGTGTTGTTTCTCTGTGTATGTTGCTTATGTACTCATGAATGTTTGTTTTCTGGTCATGCATTTGTTTTGAATATGCTGTGCTTAAGGTTTCAAAGGTTTAACTGAAGTCTGAGAGGGGAGAGAATAAGTTTCAATTGTTTCTCTGTTTGAGCCGGGAGATTCCTGCATAGAGTGCAGTTGAATTCATCCGCATAGAGTGCATTGATGAGGCTCGACAGTTAAACCCTTATTCTCATTCGCCCAGAAGTTGGTTTGGGTTGGTAGAGTCATGCAGGAGAAGTGCAGGCTAAACTTGAAGTCTCAGTGGCTAATATGAGCAGAAGAAGGCATAAACTGTTGTTGCCAGAAGTGTACAGAGTCTGGAAGATTCAACACTTTGAGCATTGTTGAAGGTTAAGAACGAGAAGTCTGTGCAAAGTCTCTGAAGGAGTCAGAGTTGACAAGCTTAGGAGGGATAGTTCCTTTGTGATACTGTGGAGACGGACCCAGGAGAAGGTTCGAACAGGAAGGAGTTCTAGAGCGGAAGAATTCCTCAAGGAGGAGGAATCGACGACCAGGATTCGCAGGGAAGATTCACGAAAACCCGTCGACCGTCAGATCTTGGTGAAGTTGCGAGGGGTTTAGCCTTAGGCGCAGGAGGAGCCCAAGAGTCATCGAAACTTCAGCCATCGGGATATCGGAGGTTCCGTGGTAGTGGGACTTTTGAAAAACGAAATCGCAATTTGCGATTTCCTGAAGAGATTAGGACCGTGGATCCCAAGCTGGACATGTGTTCGGAATCCGGAGAATCGGGATTCGGCATTCGGGATTTCCCAGTACAAAGAGATCACAACCTGTGAAATCGCGATCACGCGATTCCCGATAGAGAAGAGAGAGAGAGGAGGCGACGTGGCAAGGGGATATTGCACGTGCGCATCAGAGTTTGGGGTTCGGAGATTTAAGGAGGTAGTGAAACATGACATCGTATGTTCTGATTTCCCGATAGGAACGGAGAGCGTTGACGTTCTGACCCATCGGGTTTCGGGGTTTTGGGTAGCACGAGAATCGTGCTCACAAGTTTTGCGATAACGCAAAACCCGATTTCCCGAGAAGACTGTCGGGATATCAATAGAGTATCCTGCGGGTGACAAAAGGTGTCGATACGGGATCTGAAGGGCATTGTAGCTCGTTGGGCCTGAGAAGAAGAAGGTCCTGGTGGGAGTAGACGTGCCCGGGGTGGTGCGTTATCATCAAGTGGTATCAGAGCGGGAGAAGAGTTCTCTTTGTTTTCGGTAGCAGAGAGAAGAAATTTTCACCATGCCGCCGAGAAGAGGTAGACAATCACCCAATCCAGAGGGGGAAAGAGAAATGTCCAGAGAAAGAAGTAGCCAAGGACAGAATGTAGAGATGGAAAGGGAAATACGAAATCTTCGTGCCAGAATGGAAGATATGGAAGTAGTGCAGAGACGCACAGCCAATACTGGAGATCTAAGTGACTCCGAAGGTGAAGCTGAAGCTATACCACAAGAAGAGGTCGCAACAGAGGATGCATCAACTGCGCGATTGATAAAAGTTATCGCCAGGATGAGTTCCAAGACCAAAATGGATATTCCAGCTTACGAAGGAAGCCTGGATGCAGAAGAGTTGCTAGACTGGATCAGAGCTCTTGATACCTACTTCGACTATGAAGATATCGAAGAGGATAAAAAGGTAAGGCATGTTGTCACAAAATTGAAGGGACATGCAGCATTATGGTGGGACGAGCTTCAGGCAGACAGACGTTCCAAAGGAAAACAAAAGATTAAAAGCTGGGATCGAATGATTGCTAAGATGAAGGCAAAATTAATCCCCAGAGATTACCAGATCACATTGTTCAGGCGAATGCAGAACCTGAGGCAGAAGTTGATGACGGTGAAAGAGTACACCGAGGAGTTTTACAAGCTCAATATCAAAGCAGGTCATCGGGAGAGCGATGATGAGAAGGTGGCGAGATATCTGAATGGTCCGAGATACGACATTCAGGATGAATTAAGCATGGAAACTATTAGAACGGTTGAGGATGCTTACCAGATGGCTCTGAAAGCCGAGGAGAAGATGAGCCGTAAGCAAGGTCAGCGAGGGCGAGGCAGAAGTCAACCCAGAGGCAAGGCAGTTGCCCAAGAGAAATTTCAGAAGCTCAAGGAGGAATGGAAGAAGCCTCAGGGTAATATTGAGAGAGGTGGAACCTCACAACGAGGACAGCAATATGCTGAGCCGAGGAGACAGCATACAGAGCAGGGTGGTGGATATGCTGACGCGAACACTTTTCCTCATACCAGAGGTAGGGGAAGAGGCAGAGGAGGAATCATCACATGTTTTACATGTGGAAAGGATGGACATAAAGCCATTGATTGCCCAGATAGGAAAACGGATAGAGGAGAAGCTCACATCGCTGAGGCGCGGAGGCGTGATGTTGAGAATGAAGACACCGAAGCAGGAAGGTCGCTGACGGTGCATAAGGTTCTCTTAATGCCCAAGAAAGAGGTGGAGGACACAACTCAGAGAAGCCGATTGTTCAGGACTACATGCAAAACCAAGGGTTGGAAATGCAAGGTCATTATGGACAGCGGAAGCACCGATAATCTTGTTTCGACCGAGATGGTAGAGAAGTTGGAGCTGGAGACGACTGATCACCCGAGTCCATACAAGGTTTCATGGCTGCAGAAGGGACATCAGGTGAGTGTCACTAAAAAATGTTTAGTTGATTTCAAAATGGGTGAATATAAGGATAAGGTCCTATGTGATATCATTCCCATGGATTTCTGTCATGTATTGCTGGGTAGACCATGGAAATATGACCGAAATGTGGTTCATGACGGGAGAATGAACACATATACTTTGGAGAAGGATGGGAGGACGCACAGATTGCTTCCGAAAAAGGATGAGGAGGTGAAGCCGGAAGTAAGCAGTACCATACTTATCATGAGTGGGAAGGAACTTCTCACAGAGATGGAGAAGAAGGAAGATCCACAATTCTTTGTGGTCAGGAAACCGAGAATTATCCTGACTAGCACAAGAGTGGATGACTTACCGGATGAGATTCAGGAACTGCTGGGAGAGTTCGCTGATATCATCATGGACGAACTACCTCGTTCGTTGCCACCGATGAGGAGTGTGAGTCATCACATTGACCTCATACCAGGAGCCAGTTTGTCGAATAAGGCTGCGTACAGATTGACGCCACAGGAAAATGAGGAAGTCAAGAAGCAGGTCCAGGATTTGTTGGACAAAGGATTGGTAAGGGAAAGCCTGAGTCCGTGTGCCGTTCCAACGGTGCTTAGTCCAAAGAAGGATGGAAGTTGGAGAATGTGTACCGACTCTAGAGCAATCAACAAAATTACCATCAGGTATAGATTTCCACTACCGAGAATGGATGATCTGATGGATTGCCTGAGCGGGGCAAATTATTTTTCAAAAATTGATCTGAAAAGCAGATATCACCAGATTCGCATGAGGGAAGGTGATGAATGGAAGACAGCATTCAAGACAAACGAACGTTTGTACGAATGGTTGGTCATGTCGTTTGGCTTGACAAAGGCGCCAAGCACATTCATGAGGCTGATGAATGAAGTCCTAAAGGAATTCATTGGAAAGTTTGTAGTCGTATATCTGGATGATATATTGATCTACAGTAAGACGAAGGTTGAACATTTGAAACATTTGGCCATTGTGATGAGGAAGCTACAGCAAGAGAAGCTCTTGATCAATATGAATAATTCTTCATTTATGCAGACAGAGCTCATTTATTTGGGTTTTGTTATCTCAGCGAATGAGTTAAAGATGGATCCAGAAAAAGTGGAAGTGATAAAAAACTGGCCATCACCAAGAAATGTTTTCGAGGTGAGGAGTTTCCATGGACTAGCTAGTTTCTACAGAAAATTCATTAGGAACTTCAGTGGAATTAGCACAGCGATGATGGACACAGTGAAGAAGCGACACAAGTATTTTCATTGGACAGCAGAGGCTGAGAAAAGCTTCAATCTGTTGAAGCGGAAGATCACAGAGCAACCAATTCTGGTGTTGCCTGATTTTCAAAAGACATTTCAGGTGAAAT
>ML797232.1:439379-473362 GCA_009831015.1 Picea engelmannii | reverse complement strand
ATGTACAGATGTTTTTGAATTAATAGAAGAGAGTCTTTGATTCAATTTCATGGTTGGTGTTGTTTCTCTGTGTATGTTGCTTATGTACTCATGAATGTTTGTTTTCTGGTCATGCATTTGTTTTGAATATGTTGTGCTTAAGGCTTCAAAGGTTTAACTGAAGTCTAAGAGGGGAGAGAATAAGTTTCAATTGTTTCTCTGTTTGAGCCGGGAGATTCCTGCATAGAGTGCAGTTGAATTCATCCGCATAGAGTGCGTTGATGAGGCTCGATAGTTAAACCCTTATTCTCATTCGCCCGGAAGTTTGTTTGGGTTGGTAGAGTCGTGCAGGAGAAGTGCAGGCTAAACTTGAAGTCTTAGTGGCTAATCTGAGCAGAAGAAGGAAGAAACTGTTGTTGCCAGAAGTGTATAGAGTCTGGAAGATTCAACACTTTGAGCATTGTTGAAGGTTAAGCACGAGAAGTGTGTGCAAAGTCTCTGAAGGAGTTAGAGTTAACAAGCTTAGGAGGGATAGTTCCTTTGTGATACTGTGGAGACGGACCCAGGAGAAGGTTCGAACAGGAAGGAGTTCTAGAGCGGAAGAATTCCTCAAGGAGGAGGAATCGACGACCAGGATTCGCAAGGAAGATTCGCGAAAACTCGTCGACCGTCAGATCTTGGTGAAGTTGCGAGGGGTTTAGCCTTAGGCGTAGGAGGAGCCCAAGAGTCATCGGAACTTCAGCCATCGGGATATCGGAGGTTCCGTGGTAGTGGGACTTTTGAAAAACGAAATCGCGATTTGCGATTTCCCGAAGAGATTAGGACCGTGGATCCCGAGCTGGACATGTGTTCGCAATCCGGAGAATCGGGATTCGGCATTCGGGATTTCCCAGTGCAAAGAGATTGCAACCTGTGAAATCACGATCACACGATCCCCGATAGAGAAGAGAGGGAGAGGAGGCGACTTGGCAAGGGGATATTGCACGTGCGCATCGGAGTTCCGGGTTCGGAAATTTAAGGAGGCAGTGAAACATGACATCGTATGTTCTGATTTCCCGATAGGGAAATCCCCGATACGAACGGAGAGCGTTGACGTTCTGACCCATCGGGTTTTGGGGTTTTGGGTAGCACGAGAATCGTGCTCACAAGTTTCGCGATAACACGAAACCCGATTTCCCGAGAAGACTGCCGAGAGATCAATAGAGTATCCTGCGGGTGACAAAAGGTGCCGATACGGGATCTGAAGGGCATTGTAGCTCTTCGGGCCTGAGAAGAAGAAGGTCCTGGTGGGAGTAGACATGCCCGGGGTGGTGCGTTAGCATCAGTGGGCCTCATTTTTTAACCTTTTTCTTGCATGGGAAGACTGTACTGGTGAGTGGACAGGGGCATCTTGGACAATTTTATTGATAGGTGGAGGAGCAGGTGGAGACAAGTTAGGCCAACCACGATATTGGCAGACCGTTGGGTGGACAATCTCTTGCCATCCGTCGTTTTTGGGAACTTCAATTTGCAGTGAGACATGATGAGGCACTGGGATACTAGGGACCTGTGGGGCTTCGAAGGGAGGCCTTTCAAGCCTAGTTTTGACCACTCCTTGCCCAATCCAGTTAAAAAATCCATCTTGAAATAGCTGGCCTAACTCTTTCGAGTTTGTATCAAAGTGAATAGAGAATCTTGGCCTTCTAGGGCCCCTATTCCAATTTCCCCTTCCTCGGTTACCCTTGCCATGGCTACCTCTACTGAAAAATATCATTCCTATATGCATAATTGATTAGCAAATAGTTTCTTTAACAACCATACATGACAACTCTTTTAAATATGAAATAAAATTTGGCTTAGCAACATATCAAACTCATGCAATCCAATCCATACAAATTGTTTAATAGTTGTCAATGTGCAGGGGGTGAACAAGGGTTCTGGGATATGTGAGGGGTTGTATTGAGCGAAAAATGTTAAAATGAGGGGGAAAAGATCACGATTACTGCTCACGGACATCAAACAATCAACTGTATCGTAAACCAAAAGAATATATCATTGCAATTCATCCTTGTGATCCTTTAACTGTCATAATACATAACTTATCTTAACTATAATTAAATTTTAGGAACAAGGAGTGGATAGTGAATATGGGGAGAGGGGGATTATAATGTGCGAAAAGCAAAATAATGGTAGGGAAAAAGAGTGAATATTGTTCGAAAAACCAATTAAGTAATCCATAAAAATAGTTATGTATTCAATACAACTATTCCAACACCAATTAAACAATTATTGTGTGTTAAACTTGTTCACTGTCCCACACTAAATTTCTTTAAAAACTTTCAATTAACACATGATATAATCATACTCAGAATCGTCATGACTTTCACCCATATTGTTTTAAAAGAATTATGTTTCTTTTCATTTCCTTCCCTTTTATATTTAAAACAACATCCAAAGGAACACACAATCATATTGCTTCAACTCTGTTCAGCATAAAAAACATCAACCACTGCCCATAATTTAATTTCTCAAATAAAACATAGACACATTTCTTTCTTGAGTTGAACAGACTCGTTAAAAACATGCTTGATTCCATTCTTTTAAAAAATGTAACAATTAAATTCACAATGAAACCATACTACCAAAACCTTGTGCTCATCTCTAATGGTGCAATAAAACAAAACGATGCACGATGTCTATAAATCATACACAGTAGACAGCTAGGCCACAGTTATCAATACTTCAAATTGCAATAATCTCAATCAAGAAAATTAAACACACAACAGCAACAACCACCACTTCAATTTATACCACATTGTAGGAAACACATAGACTAATGCATAATTAAAAGAGGAATCTATGTGACTGTATATATCCAATTACTCCTAATCAAACCATTTATAACAATGTTGAGTTATCGATTCAATTGTCACAACAAAAGGAGGAAGCGATTGTATGTCCATTATCATTTCCAATTACAACTCTCCAATCAACTCGATCAAACAAAGATGAGCCAACAATCCAAACCACTGTCAATACTACTTAACCAACATATGACAGTTAACAAGATGCTCGACAGGGTGCGACTGGTTTATTTTATCAAAATCGGGCTCTGTAACTAATGAAAAAAATAACCAAGGGTACGCTCGATGGAACCAAACACAAGGAGACCAGAGGTAAACCATATCAACAGTAGGTGAGAGCCTTCGAGACAATAACAGTGGAACCATAAGGCTTATAACCCTTAGCTTGCAAGACATGGTGGCAGTTCAACACCAGGTAGGGTGGACCATGATGCAAAGGACTAGAAGAGATTTCTCACTGCCCAGTAACCAACACCAAGAACACGCAGAGGAATAACCCTCGTGTTTTTAAACAAAAGCTGAATAATATTGATAGAAATGCAGAGCTCGAGTACTACCAACAACCCTAAATCAAGATTCTTTGCATAATAGCCACCCATAACCAACTGTGTGAATACCAATAACATAAAATGAGCCCACGACCAGGTGAAAAAGATATGCAGTGACCAAAAGGTGTTTCAAAACATACATAGCAACCCCATAGTACCAAATACAACAGGGTGTGGTTACCATAATGACGAGGAGACGGCCAACCAGGTTAACCAAATTGAAACCCTCCAACAAAAACCCATAAGACAACAGGGAGCCATCACAGTTTCCACCACACAGAACAACCAATGAAATCACAACTTCAACCATTGATTTTTCCATTTGAAATGAATAACACAAACAACCATTCCAAAGAAAACACCACGCGTTTACACAGTTTCCAACCTCAAGAAAACATAGACCAACACATTACCGAGCCAACGTTCATTTCATACACAGAGCGAATTCATGGATGGGCGAAAAAAACCATACCTGCAACCAATGGCCTTAAAAATGTGAGCTCGGTCGAGTAGTTCCTTCCATGCCTAAATCTCGGAGCTTAACCACAACAAAAACCAAATGAACAATAACCATGCTAGGGTGACAGCTAGTGGGAGAAGTATGGAGTGACGTGCATTTACTACACGTCACTTCCATCCTCCATCTCATTCAATTACGTAGTGTTAGCGTCAAAAGTCACTCCTGGATTGCTAGCAGGAGCAGAGCCCGATGCCCATCAGTTTTATGTCACGATTGTTTATAGATGGGTGATCGAGTGGAGGTAAACTCAAAACAATAGTGTTCCAACTCTGAAACCAGGCCAGGTACGCATGGGCAAGTGAGGTCTTGCGTAAATTTTAGACAGTGAGCTGTAGTAAAGGGTGAACAGGCAGAAGACTTATGCAAGAGAAAAGTGGAGGTATGTTATAAACAACAGGTTTCTAACAGACTGTAGAAGAAGGCCTTTAAACACAAGATCGGCTTACATTCAAACGCAAAGCCAGAGGACACAATTATGTAATAATAAATCCTTTATCATAATAGAACTGCGATAATTCGCACGAGTCAGTCGTTCACGAACCCTCTTGGCATGAGATGAAAATTAGGTGGAGTAAGAAGAATTGTCTGTCATAAAACAAGAAATCTCATATACAGATGCATAAGCTGAAAGCTAGAATATCTGCTAAAACATTACAGTAGGGATCTCTGCTCAACAATCGATCCTTACAAAAATGGCAAGAACGCCTACATATACTCTTCCCTTCCTTTCGCCCAGCAGAGGCGTCTCATAACTTTCAATGGATGGCGTCGCCTCAAGCAAATCTTGCCTTCATTGCTCTGTCATACGCTACCTTAATTCAGCATGGCCCGCGCCAGAGGTAGCTGAACCATTTGAATGTTGACTTGGCGTGTGCAGGTTCTTTTGGCGAGTTGAAAACTCGGTGTGGCTTCCCTGAGGAGAAATGGTACAGGGGACCCTCCCGGGTAGACTTTCGACCGGGACCTCCATACTCTACAATAAATGAGCGAGGTGAGGTTTGAACCACCCTCTCTTTTCTTCATTAATCTCCAACAGGTACTGGGATTTAGCTCACGTCGAATCGACATTTGGAGCATCACAATGCCTTCCTTCTGAGATTTAGCTTGACGCTTCGGGGCCCGAGTGGCCAAATGACAAAAATAAACGCCCCTCCTCCAGGCATGTTCTCTTATGACTAGGTGCCAGAACCATGGGCCTGATCCTGGGCGCTATCGGAAATTCGGGGTTCGGGGTTTCGAAATGCATGAAACGAGGGGTGCCTGCTCCTCGAAACCCCGATCTGTGATATGCCGATAGGCTTGCCTCCTGTCCCAGTGTGATCGGATGGTCCATATTCGTTTTGACCCATGGCGCTTCCCCTTGCTAACCCCTGGGCAACTGGTCAACCCCGAAAACTCGATGGTTGTCGATCCGCTTCTATGGATGGATCTCGGCCGCCGCTGGCAAAACTTCGCCCGCTCGCTTGACTTGCTGCTAAAAAACGGGATTCTCTCGTGTTATGCTCGGGTGCTTCCCATGCAAACTGCAGACCTGGGTACGCTTAATCCCGAGATAAGAAATATCGCTAACATTAGGCTCCATGGGGGATAGAGTCGTCCCTGCGATGCTCTAAGAACTCCTTCCACGGCTTTAGTGCCTTGCTATTGGGCTATGGAGCCACCTATTAAGCCAAAAACATGTAAAAATAAAATACACAAAGGTAAAAAGGACAATATTTACAAACAGAGGAGCCGTTTAAGGCTCAAATAAAACATTTTTTCAGAAAATGCCCATTCACTGGGCTGTTGAAAACCTCTTCACCCTCCAGATCCTGCAACCCGTATGTGTTGTTGGAGAAAATCTCAGAGATTTTGAAGGGGCCGATCCAGAGGGCGTCGAACTCGCTGTGCCTGCCTTTATCCTGTCTGGGTGCGTCCCACTTAAATACCAAATCCCCGATCTCCAACTCCTTTTTCTTGACCTTTTTGTCAAAAGCCTGTTTGATCTTCTGTTGATGACTATAAGTTGTGTCCCTCACTTGTTCTCTGATCTGCTGCACTTCCACTATCTGATGAATTCTTTTGATCATATGATCTGGTTCTCCCTCGTAGTCTTGAAAGAATTTCGCCACAGGTAAGGCGAGCTGAGTAGGGAAAACCGTCTCTGCTCCGTAGACTAGTTGAAACGACGAAGTGCCCAGAGACTTCTTCGTTGTGACACGATCGACCCATAGAGAAAATTTCAACTTTGAATCCCAGGCTCTTTTGTTATCCTCTAACAATCTTTTGATGATCTTTATCAGGCTTTTGTTGGAGGATTCCGCTAAACCATTTCCCTAGGGATAGTAGGGGGTGGAGTGAATTAGCGAGATCTGGAACTGCTCGAAAAACTTAATTAGAGGTTTAGATTTGAAAGAAGCATCATTATCGGTGACGATCCTGCTGGGACAGCCAAATCGGGCTATGATATCCTCCAGGAAGCTGATAATTACTTTGTGTGATGCGCTTCTGGTGGGGACAGCTTCTATCCACTTGGTGAAATAATCTGTTGCAGTCAAGATCCATCTGTGTTGACCACTTGAGGGAGGATGAATTTCTCCGATGAAGTCCAACCCCCACTACTGAAAAGGTGTCGAAGCTACTACGGGTTTTAATGGCAGCGATTTGAGCTGTTGTTTTCCTGAAAACTTTTGGCATTTGATGCAAGCTCTAATCTCCCTGCAAACATCGGGGAATAAAGTGGGCCAGTGATACCCATCTTGGAGTATCTTGTGAGCTGTGGTCTTCCAGAAATGATGACCTCCGCAAAGGCCGCTATGAAAATCAAACGTAACCTTCTGGGCCTCCTGCGGGTCCAGGCATTTCAGAAATACCCCTAGAGGGTCTTTCCAGTACAAGGCTTGGTCGATGAGGCAATACCTGACCGCGTTGAGCTTTAGAGCCCTTGCTTTTCTTTTTCCCATTCCATCAGGGGGCTTCAATTCCTGCAGAAAATACAGAATGTCACGATACCAGACATCCTGCGAGCGATAAGCCATCTTGAGAGCATTGGCTGGGCGATTCAGCTTGCTGAGATCCTGGGCGAGTATTGATGAAACTAACTCCCAAGGCTTCGCAGTTGGATTCAGCTAGTACCTTGGCTAAGCCTTGCCCCTTAAACAACTTGGTGGGCTTAATCTCTAAGTCAAATTCCATAATTTTAGCGATCCATCTGCCTCTTTTCCCATCTATGTCGGGATGTACAAGGATATCCTTCACGGAAGCTGAAGGAATGTATGTTATTACTTTTGAATGCAAGACATAGACTTTGAAAGCTTTGAGAGCTTTCACTAAGGCGTAGACCTGTTTCTCCATGATTTCATACCTGCTCTCTGTGTCTCTTAATGCCTTGCTGAAGAAAGCGATGGGTTGCTCATGCCCCTTCTCATTTTTCTGTAACAAGACCGTTACTATTGTATCAAAAGAAGCAAAGGAGAAAATTAGGAATTCTTTGGAATAGTCAGGATTGATCAGTACAGGTGTCTTAGGAAATGCCCTCTTTATTTGGTCAAAATATGCCCTGGGCTCAACGGTCCATTTCACTTTGTTTCCCTTCCTGAGCATGGTCGTGATGTGTTTCACTAGCTCAGCAAAATTTGAGACGAATCTCCTTAGGAAGTTAATCTTTCCCAGAAATGCCTGGACCTCTTTTTTAGACATGGGGAGTGACAGGGTTTGAATCGCCTCCACTCTGTTGGGATCAATTCTTACTCCTTCCGCCGATACTATATGGCCTAGCAGCTTACCCTCCATCATAGCGAACAGGGACTTCTTGGGATTTAGGGAAAGACCAAATCTTCGGCACTTCGAGAAAACTTTCCTTAAGTGACAGCGGTGGTCTTTATCAGACCTGGAGAAGACCGTGATGTCATCTAGGTAGATCACTACGAAATGGTCTTTTTCTCCGATGAAGGGTATATCAATGGCTCGCTGAAATGTTTCTCCTACATTCATCAACCCAAAGGGCATTTTGGCATACATGAATGTGCCCTAAGGAGTGGTGAAGGCCATTTTTTCTCTGTCCTCAGGCATAACCGATACCTGATTATAGCCGGAAAACCCGTCGATCATAGATATCCTGGATGCACCAGTTACCCTTTGCAGTATGTGTTCCATCTTAGGTAGGGGGTAATTGTCCTTCTTCGAGCTTCTATTTAGATTCTTGAAATCGACACAAAGCCTGATTTCTCCACTTTTCTTCCTTACCGGAACCAAATTGGCCACCCATTCAGAATATCTCAAGGGGACGATGATTTGTGCATCTAATAGCTTCTTGACTTCCTTTTCCATGACCGGCAGCAACATGGGATTTATCTGTCTCAGCTTCTGCCTGAACGTCTTAGCTTCTTCCTTCAACGGGATTTTGTGTTCAATGACAGATGTGTCGTATGTTTTGAGGTCTTTGTAGGTCCAAGAGAACACATCGGCAAACTCTCTCAGCAACTCCGTGTACTCGGCCTTCTGTTCACTGGTCAGGCTGCTTGATAATCTAACAAACTTGGGCTTTTCCTGCATGCCAATGTTGCATTCGGCTGTATCAGCATCTTCATTCGATACCTTGCCCTTTACTGCCACATCGTTCCCATCGAACAGTCTCTCTAAAGGGACTAGTCCTCTCAGGATGTGATTGCTAGGTAGCTGGATAATCCGATGATTAGCAATTTTGTTTAAAAACACCTCAGGGTGAGGGTCACCTTCTGGATCGGGATCTTGATCAATGTGTACCACAGAAAAAACATCAACTGATTTGAGAAACCTTTCGAGTTCTGGATCATCCTCGAACACCTTCCAATGCTTGACATTGTCCGGCACTGAGGGCCTATATCTCATATCAACATCATTTTTTACCATAGGCGGTAGAGGAAATTTGAGCATACTCGCTGAGACAGCTAAAGAATTGGCCAAAGTATTTTCTCCCCTTGGAATGAAAGAAATGTTAAAATCCAAGAAGAAACTATCAATAAGGTCCCATACTTCATTCCGATAATTTCTGAGCCAGGGATTATTGGCACGATAAGCATTCCTTACCTGCTGAATAATCAACTCAGCATCTCTGAATATTTATATCTCTTTAATTCCCATTTCCTTTGCGGCCCTCATACCAAGAACAAGAGCTTCATACTCTGCCACGTTGTTGTTGGCTTCGAATTCCATCTTGTATGACAGGGACACGGCTTCTTGACAAGGTGATATGAAAACCACTCCAGCGCCAGCGCCTTCGCTAGAAGAAGCTCCGTCAAAAAACATCTTCCACACAGAGGGGCTTTGAGGGGAAATTGGATGATCAGGGATGGGATGTTTTCTGATTAGTAAAGAGCTTTCAGGGGCATCGGTAAGCTGCAACAAACTAGACCCCAAGTCGGTGTCAAGTGCAAAGATGGGGTGATTGGTGGGGTCTGCTTCATCACTGAAAATATAGGCTAGTTGGGCTTCTCTGTATAACCTCCTTTGTTCCCCTCCGAAGACCGGAATGGTGGCGTATGTGAGATCCATCTGTAGTGTCCCTCCAAGATTTTTAATCCACGATCTAGACAATAGCATACCAAATTTCGGGGGAACGTTGGCTACCACAATATCCATGACCACACTTTTCATGGGCAGCTGAAACAGGGAAACCACCAGGTCTTTGATGACTCCTAGACACTGCACTCTCCTTGAATCAAAAGAATATAAATCATGATAAGTTCTTGTCACCTCCAGTCCTAATTATTCCATGACTATTTTTGGCATAAGGTTATGGGAAGCCCCTGAATCCATGAGGCAGTTATGCAGCACTTTATCATGTATGTTCAGGGATGTGTAGAAGGGAGGGGATGAGTCATCTTTGTCTTCTACCATGGGGCCTAAGATGACAACTGGTTTCTCATCTTGAGGGTTTACTGATTCAGATGGAGGCTGGGGGGACTCGGATTGTAGCAGCTTGGAGAGGGATCTTTTAAAATCTTCGTTTTTAACTAGCTCTAAGAGGGGGATGGGGATCCTGATCTTTTGAATTTCATGTTCAAAATTAAAGGATGGAATGGGCTTAGGAGCTTCCCTTACCTTGGTAATGGGTTCTTTGACTGCTGGCAAAGTGCTATGAGCTCTTTTATCTTTAGTAGCGGCTGTTGCAGATCTAGTAGGCCTTTCTGCTACGAGAGGTTGGTCTGGGCTGTCAAAGTCTCCTTCTTTCCTTCTCGACCTAAGATTATATCTATTAGAAGTGTGACTGGCCCTTCGCTCTTTCCCCAACTCATGAATTTGAGCGTTCATCAGGGATTCTTCATATGCGGACTGCGTCAAATGGGGAAAAGGGGGAGTTTCTTCAATACAGTGAATTTCAGGGCCAAACTCATCTATCTCCTCTCTTTCCTCATGATCAACTAGGTTGTTTTGGAGGGGGTTCTGAACCCTTTGCTCTTCTCTGTCTTTTCCCATTTGTTCCCTCGGGAAAACCTGAGGCATATTGTTAGTAGGTCATCTGAAACCTCTATTATCAGTGTTCTGGGGATTTCTGTACATGGGCTTCCCCTCTAATTCCCACCTTTCCATCCTGGCAGAAAGCGATTTTAGTGCTCTAGTTGTCTCATCTGTTTGATGGGGCAGGGGAGAGGAACTGGATGAGGAGGCTTCAGGCCTGTTCTTGGACATATTTCTATCACCTGCATTCCTGAGTCGGTTGACAGCCAATATGTTAGATTCTACCTCCACGGCCGCATCTTGCATGTGGGCTAGCGTAGCAGCTCTTCTCTCCCTTAGCAGTAGGCAGAAATTAGGATCAAAAGCACTGGAGTAAGTGATCTTTGCAGAGGCTTCGGAGGGTTTTATCTCAGCAGGGATTTTGTTGTACATTTTATTAAATCTCTTGAAGAAGTTGGAGACAGACTCTCCTTCCTTTCTCTTCAACGACCCAAACTCTGTCATGTAATACATGAAATATTTTTTATATCCCCACTGCCTTAAAAAGGCACTATCTAAAGCCTCGATCCCATCAATAGATCCAGGAGGCAGGGCCTTGAACCATTTTCTAGCCTCTCCTTGGAGACTATGGACGAAAATTCTCATCCATACGTCTGTGTGCATGATAACATTATCATCCGCGAAAGTGTAAAAGGCTGCTAGGTGTTCTTCAGCAGCTATGTCCCCCTCGTCGGTAAACTTGGGCAGCTGCTTTAGGTATCCATCTGGTGGGAGGGCATTGAGAAGCTGTGGTAAGACAAGAGGAGCATACCTAGCGGCTATGATGGCCTCCATTGCAGTCATAGGGGGATTTTCTCCGGCCATATGGATATTATGTAAAGGGGAACTCAGAGGAGAAGGAACTCGGAATGGGGATACTAGGGATGAGCTCTTAATGGGAGTGGGAAACAATAAGGGATTTAGTGAAAAGGATAGCGAGCTTAAGCCGGTAGATGTTTCTCTTTGTGCAGAAGCGACAAAGCTAGGAGTAGGGAAATCTTCTGTGTTTCTGGGTCTATGCCAAGGTACAGCTTCAGGGGAGACGAGAGTGACAAGGATTTTTCCCTCCAATCCTAGACCAGGGGAGGAAACCTCAACAGGAACACTCCCAAAACTTAGGAAACTAGAAACTGCAGAAACAGGCCTGTCGAGAAATTGAGGAGGAGAAAAAGGAGCTCCCACAAAAGGATATGGTGGATTACCTGGTTCGGTGATGGATGCTTCTTCTTCAAAGGCCTTTCCCTTTCTGAGTACTACCTCTGGATCTGCTTCAGGCGTGGCTAGAGGCAGTTGTGGATGAGACCGCATATGCCTGCCTCTGAAAACCACAATTAATAGAGCAGGTTCTTCCCAGCGGAGTCGTCACAATGGAGTCGCTAGGTGCACAACAGCAATCTTGATAATTCTGATATCTGATGCACCTTCAGAATCAATTAATCGTTGTCGTTCAATCCCGGGGAAAATCTTCAATTTCATCCCCGACAGCGGCGCCAAAAATGTTTGCGTCAGAAGTCACTCCTGGATTGCTAGCAGGAGCAGAGCCCGACGCCCATCAGTTTTATGTCACGGTTGTTTATAGATGGGTGATCGAGTGGAGGTAAACTCAAAACAATAGTGTTCCAACTCTGAAACCAGGCTAGGTACACATGAGCAAGTGAGGTCTTACGTAAATTTCAGACAGTGAGCTGTAGTAAAGGGTGAACAGGCGGAAGACTTATGCAAGAGAAAAGCGGAGGTCTGTTATAAACAACAGGTTTCTAACAGACTGTAGAAGAAGGCCTTTAAACACAAGATTGGCTTACATTCAAACGCAAAGCCAAAGGACACAATTATGTAATAATAAATCCTTTATCATAACAGAACTGCGATAATTCGCACGAGTCAGTTGTTCATGAACCCTCTTAGCATGAGATGAAAATTAGGCGGAGTAAGAAGAATTGTCTGTCATAAAACAAGAAATCTCATATACAGATGCATAAGCTAAAAGCTAGAATAGCTGCTAAAACATTACATTAGGGAGCTCTGCTCAACCATCGATCCTTACAAAAATGGAAAGAACGCCTACATATACTCTTCCCTTCCTTTCACCCAGCAGAGGCATCTCAGAACTTTCAATGGATGGCGTCGCCTCAATCAAATCTGGCCTGCATTTCTCTGTCATACGCTACCTTAATTCAGCATGGCCCACGCCAGAGGTAGCTGAACCCTTTGAATGTTGACTTGGCGTGTGCAGGTTCTTCTGGCGAGTTGAAAACTCGGCATGGCTTCCCTAAGGAGAAATGGTACAGGGGACCCTCCCGGGCAGACTTTCGGTCGGGACCTCCATACTCTGCAATAAATGAGCGAGGTGAGGTTTGAACCACCCTCTCTTTTCTTCATTAATCTCCAACAGGTACTGGGATTTAGCTCACGTCGAATCGGCATCTGGAGCATCACAATGCCTTCCTTCTGAGATTTAGCTTGACGCTTCGGGGCCCGAGTGGCCAAATGACAAACATAAACGCCCCTCCTCCAGGCTTGTTCTCTTACGACCAGGCGCTAGAACCATGGGCCTGATCCTGGGCGCTATCGGAAATTTGGGGTTCGGGGTTTCGAAATGCATGAAACGAGGGGTGCATGCTCCTCGAAACCCCGATATGCGATATGCCGACATAATTTCCACCTGTCCCAATGTGATCGGATAGTCCAGATTCGTTTTGACCCATGGCGCTTCCCCTTGCTAACCCCTGGGCAACTGGTCAGCCCCGAAAACTCAATGGTCGTCGATCCGCTTATATGGATGGATCTCGGCCGCCGCTGGCAAAACTTCCCCCGCTCGCCTGACTTGTTGCTAAAAAATGGGATTCTCTCATGTTATGCTCGGGTGCTTCCCGTGCAAACTGCAGACCTGGGTACGCCTAATCCCGAGACAAGAAATATCGCTAACACGTAGTACACGACAACTAGCCAAACCATTAAACCATGTCATTAATCCATGCATCGAAACTTGCACACATTGCTTGCCAATTGCGCCACCCAATCCATATTAACCATTTCCAAAAACATACTATAACCTATATCACATGCATCCAATCTAACTCAATATAAATCGTATATACACTAACATTGCTAGTTAGGACTAACATCGCTAGTTAGGACTAACATCAATTTCTTTAATTTCAAATGCATATAGTATAGCATGGTATAGCATAGTATAGCATAGTTCCCTTTTCTTGGATTTATTCCATATTTCTTTTGTCTCTTGTTATAACTAACATGTGTCTTGTGTAGGTGTAACATGTAATGAATCATGGCTACAATAGAAATGTAAAAATAGTGAACCTGAGCCATTCATAACATGGAATTTGGAGCTTAGAATAACGAAATCAACACATGAAATCCATTATACATTTGCCATTATGTCGCAAACAAAATCAATACTTCATCATCAATCATGTATAACCCTGTAAGAAATGTTGAACAACACAATAAATGTGTAATAAGAACCTTATTTGATCCTCCAATCTACAAGGGGGTCCCACCTACTAGTATTATATATCATTAGCTTAGTTTAAATAATAGGATTTAGCAATACTTTGCGGGAGAAATCCTCGTTGCGATTTTTATCATCAACATGGTGGTGGTAAAGGAAATGACACAATGGGACAACCACTGTGGTGAGATATAGGCTGGTGGAAAATTTCTTGCCAACCATCATTAGTGGGGACTTCGAGTTGCATTAACACATGTGGAGGAATAGGAGTGCTAGGAAAATTCTGAGGAGGTTGAAATGGGGGTCTGTCAAGTCGGGGATGCAATATACCATGGCCAACCAAATTGAAAAACCAACTTGAAACAACTGGTTCAACTCTTGTGGATCGACATCAAATTGAATAGAAAATCGAGGCCTCTTATGGCCTCGCAGCTAGTTACCTCTGCCTCTATTCTTTCGGCTAGTACTTCCCCTACTGAAAAAACTCATTCTGTATAAAATTTTAATCAATCACAAGGTTATTAATAATCCATACATGAAACTCAACTTAAATAAATCAAGAGTTGGCTCTATTATTTACCACAAAACAAATGCAATTCATCCATTTCATTAATTAATTGCCATATGAACAGGAGGTTGATAGGGTCATTGGGAATATGGTGGGTTTGTATTGTGTGTAAAATGATATCATGGAGGAAAGATTCACAAATATTTTTCAAGAAAACAATAAAACAATCAAAATATGTATACAACTCTCTCCCAAAATACCAATCATCAATTAACTTCCACATCATTTATTTTAGTTCCACGCAGACTTTTCCTTAAAAATGAGTAACAACAGAACATGGAGTGTAAAAATGTAATTGGGATAATGACGGGAGTGTATTTTGCGTAAAATGGTATAATCTAAAGGACTCCCATGGATATTGTTCTATGTTATATCAAACAATGCAATTTCCAACATTAAAATTTAAACCCTTTTACAGTTTCAAAATTGAAACTTGACACTCTGTTTCCAAAATTCCAGAACTGATATTTCACTTCAAGGATGTTCATTTGCATCTAGAAGTTGTATTGCACAGGAATCATTTCATAATTTTTTTCCCAAGAAACATTCAAGAGTAATAACACAGCTCGCGCACAATAGGGTCAAGGAGACATAACATTCCAACCATTACAATAATCACCACCAACAATCGAAGAAATGGACAAACTGTGGTCCACAACATTATCACCGATATTAAAATCTCAAGTGATAGTTCAAATAATAATGCTTCTAAAGTTCCTTTTCATTCTGGTTTGCAAGACTCATTCATTGTGTATATATTTCATCCACAAAGGTACTCTTTTCTCATAAAAATCAAACACCTCGAGCATGCTAGCACAACAGGTCGTATATCTTAAACAATTTTTTTACAACACTGTCATCACCTCAACTTTTCCACATGAAAGACTGTATAAAAAAATATAAGTGGGCTTAGCATTATTTCTAACATCACACAATAAACAATCAACAAAAACCATGACTAATAGAGCACAAACAATGCCTTTATTAAATGTTTGGTTGGCCACCCTTGCACTATTAGTCGAATACAGGGTTCGATATACCAATAAAAAACAATGATGAGGTATGTGAGGACAAGCAGACCAACAGTTTGAGGGTTTGGCCAAAGTAGTGTATTCAACAGTATCATTACCACCATTAGTTTCATCAACAGCCTCAATCATAGAGCTTATACAAGGGTGCGGGCATGATATCCATATAATTAGATGACAGGCAAAGTCTAAAAATAACCCAAAGACCACGAGCAGTGGTACCATTTTTTTATCAGACAGAGAGGAACCACCAAACAAAACCAGAGACAAGGCAGGCCCAAAAACTCCCACACAATATTTTGTCCACGGGTAAAGCAACAGAGCAACTACAACTTTATCAACAGCAAGAGACACCCACATTTTCGATGCGAATAGTTCAAAAACAAATTCCACAGAGACAAAAACTTCGCTAATAATCCATACACAGTCAAAATTTCCACATATCATAACTTTGGAAATGCACAAACAACAAGCAAACTCAAGATCCAACTCTTGACTTAATTAAAGAGCAGAGAAAAATATTCATGGATGGAGTGGCAAGAAACCCTATACCTATGTGTAAAAATTGCTAAGGAGAGTCTACCCAGTCTGGATACCTCTTCTACAACCGAACAAGGCAGAGTAACTGTTGTAATATTGTAACTACAAAGAGTATTATATTTATTATTGAGTTATTATTCATCAGATCAATCCCCTTTTGTGGATTGAACATGTCGGGATTTGTACTTAACCAAATCCCCTTTTGCGGATTGGCCAAAGTCTAATTATATTATGCAAATTAAGAAGTCAAGCCACAGGCCTAATTAAAATGGTTTTAACCACTAAGAAGAGAAGTTGACCCTGCCTAGTGAAGAGACACATTTTTACTGCCTTCCAGCTAGTATAAATAAAGGAGGCTAGCGCCTCATTATCTCACTCACTCATTCACTCATAAAGTGTGCAATTTTGGTAGTTGCAGTTGGGAGAAGAAGGAATAGAGAGACACATTGCTCAATTTTGGATATTCTCTAGTGTTTTGGTTTATCGTCTTGGCATTGTATTGGCTATCTATATTAAGGAAGTTTTTGTTGGGTTTTCTCCCCCATGAGGGTTTCCCAGGATAAATGTTTTGTATCTTTTGATTTTGTTTCTCTCAGCGATCCTACTTATGTTATTGTTATCTAGTAAATTGAAAAGAAACCTAATAATAGCTCAAAAATTAACATGGTATCAGAGCTAAGCTGAAGAGAGCACCTTTCATTGGATAACCAAAACTGTCACTATTATCGTACAAGAAAATTGGGGTTTTCTATTGAAGAGGAATTTTAGCCTAAAACTCATTAAGGAAGTGTGCCCTAGCCTAGCGAACTCTTTGGCAACCTCAGTGCACTTTTCTAGTGGATAGAACTCCCAGAAAGTGAAACCCTAGTTTTCACTGGTACAAGAAAACCAAAAAACCAAGAAACCAAAACCAGTACCAGAAGTACCAGTCCATATTTCCGCAGGTCCAGTTTGAAGGGTTAAAATTTGGATTTTCTGAAGTTCGACTACACTAGGATACTCACCTCAGCTAAGCACACCTCCTGGTAAGTTCAGATTTAAATTTTGAGCATTTTCATTTTTTGGTCATTTTCCCAACTCCAGGTCAAGATGTCTGCAAACACTAATCTTGTTGACAAGATAGAAGGTGTGGATAACTTCCTTGCCTGGAACTATAGTATTGCACTCATTCTTGAATATAATTACCTAGCAAGATTCATTAAATAAGATGTACCAGAACCTATCGATGTTGCATCTAAAGAAAAATACCAAAAGGACACGGTTAGGGCCAAAAGAATCATTGCAGACTCTATTAAAGATCACTTTATCCCTCAAGTGGATTCAAATAAAACTCCAAAATAAATGTTTAATTCTCTAACCAAAATGTATGAAGGAAAGAACATCAATTGGAAGATGAACCTAAGAACTCAACTCAAAAGTACAAGGATGCATACAGGAGAAACAATTCATGAACATTTCTCTAGAATATCACAATTCAAGGAACAACTAGAAGCAATTGGTGATACTTTAGATGAATATGAACTCATAATGAAAACTCTTAATGGTATCACAATACCTTGGGATGTGTTCATCCAAACCATTTGTTCCAGAAAGGAGGAACTACATTTTGACAGTCTGTGGTAAGAAAGTATTCAAGAAGAAGCAAGAGTAGCTAACCAAGAAGCAATACTATCAAGAGATGAAGATCAAGCCCTATCTTCTCATACTAAAGGAGGAAGGAAGAGGTCTCACTTCCAGAAGGAAACTCATCAACATAAGTAATCTCACTCCCCAAAGAGATTCAACAACTCTCATAAAGAATCTCACTCTCTAAGGAGATTCCAAAAGTTTTAGAAAGGTCAAAGAATTGCCCATATAGAACAAAAGAATACAAGAAGAGGAACAAAAGGCACCATGCCCGTACAGTTGAATATGAAGAGCCACCCACGAAGATTATTAAATAAAATATTGAATACTATGTCTTAATCTTTTCCCTCTCAGAATCAGTGTCACCTGGTGAGGATACATGGCTCATAGATAGTGGTGCTTCAAAGCACATGATAGGCCAGAGAGACATTCTCTCTAGCCTTACAGAAAATAACTTTCCCCAGAAAGCTACACTTGGAGATGATTACCGGTACCCTATCAAAGGAGTAGGAGATTCCAACTACAAACTTGATTCGGGGACCCCAATGAAGAGGAAGGATGTACTATATATACCAGGTTTGACAAAGAACTTACTTTATATCTCAACTTTAGATAAGAAAGGCTTCAGAGTTGCTTTCATAGATGGAGAATTTCTTATGTGGCCTAAAGGAAAAACCATTAAAGATGTAATTGTTATTGGAACAGAAGAAGATGGTGTGTATAAGCTGAAAGTTCACTCATAAGCAGCCTTGACGGATTCCATTGAGATTCCATGTGAACTTTGGCATAGAAGACTAGCTCACATCAACTAAAAGGCATTACCATATGTGAGCAAGGTAGTCACAGGTCTACCGGAATTCAATGTTGACCATGAAGGTGTGTGCAATGGATGTGCACAAGGAAAGAACATCAAGAACCCTTTCCCAAAGAGCGACATTAAAGCAGAAGGAGTCTTAGAGCTCATCCAATCAGATGTATGTGGCCCAATGCCATCAACCTCCATTAGTGGGTATGTATATTGTGTATCATTTATTAATGATTATTCTTGCAATACTTGGGTGTACTTCTTAAAGTCAAAAGATGAAGTGTTTGGAAAATTCAAGGAATTCAAAGCCCTGATAGAGAATCTCTCTGAGAGAAAGATCAAGACACTCAGGTCAGATAATGGAGGAGAATACACCTCAAAAGATTTTGTAAACTTTTGTAAATATGTCGGGATCAAGAGGGAGATCACCACTCCCTACAATCCTCAACAAAATGGTGTAGTAGAAAGAAAGAACATAACTATAATGGAAGCAGTGAATACTATGATCCATGATCAAGATCTTCCAATGCACTTATGGGCAGAAGAAGCAAGAACAACATTGTATGTACAAAACAAATTATCCCATAGTGCACTTGGGTTCAAAACCATCTAATAGATGTTCTCCAGAAAGAATCCAGAAGTAATCCATATCAAAATATTTGTTTGTCCACTATTTGTACACATTCCAAAAGAGAAGAGAACCAAGCTGGACCCTTCAGGAAAGAAGGGAATATTTGTTGGATACTGTGAGGTCTCAAAGGCCTTTATAATTTATATACCATGTTACCATCATATTGAGATCAGAAAATATGTAACCTTTCATGAAGATGAAACAATCAAGAAATCAGAAATATGCCAGATTGAAGAAGTATATGAAGAACCTGTAGCTCCAAGAGTTGCCGAACCAATGAGGGAAGTCGCAGTTTCCCCCAATGATGAGATTCATGAAGATAATGATATAATAGAATCTCAAGAACCTCCCCAGATGATGATCTCTCACAAGAGAAAGCCAACATGAGCAAGGGAACTCATTCAATATGGAGAGAAGTATGGTGCCCCCAAAGGAACCATGAGACAAGTCTAGAAACCCAAGCCATTCTCCAGTTATATGGCTTTGATGTGTGATCTCTTAGAGAAGGAACATACTTGATTTGAAGAAGCCATTCAAAATAAATAATGGGCAGATGCCATGACAGAAGAATACTAATCCATTATAAATAATGTTGTATGGGAAAAAATTCCCAGACTAAAGAGCACATATGTGGTATCTTCTAAATGGCTATACAAGATAAAACATGTTGTTGATGGAAGTATTGAGAAATATAAAGCAAGGGTTGTAGCCCATGGATTTTATTAGAAGGAAGACATTGATTATGAAGAGACTTTTTCTCGTGTAGCTAGATACAGTTAAACTAGAACCATCATAGCCCTTGTAGCTAAGATGAAATGGAAGTTACACCAGATAGATGTGAAAAAAAAATTCTTAAATGGTTTCACTGAAGAGGAAGTGTATATAGAAAAACCTCAAGGGTTTGAGGTTGAATATATAAAAACACGTGTCTTCAAATTGAAGAAGGCTATGTATGGATTGAAACAGACTCCTAGAGATTGGTATGGAAGAATTGACAATTTCCTGATGAGCTTGGGCTTTACCAAGAGTAAAGTTGATTCTAACTTGTACTTCAAGGTCATGAATGATGAGTCTGTTATATTGTTTTTGTATGTGGATGAATTATTTCTATCTGGAGAAGAAAAACTCATCATTGATTGTAAGAAGAATCTTGTTGCATAATTTGAGATGAAAGACCTAGGCCTAATGCACTATTTATCAGGTCTTGAGGTCTGGCAAAGCGTAGAGAAGATCTTCCTTAACCAAGGGAAGTATGCAGTTGAAATACTAAAGAGGTTTGATATGTTGGATTGTAAATCCATGAATACACCCATGGAAACAAAGTTGAAACTCTTGGTTGATACTTTGTCAGAATTGGTTGATGATACGTTGTACAGACAGATCATTGGATCGTTGATGTATCCGACGAACACCGAGCCAAATATATGTTTTGCTGTGAACACCTTGAATCAGTTTCTAGTAGAATCCATACGTGTTCACATTGTTGTTGCAAAACATGTGATGAGATACCTTAAGGGTACGTTGGATTTTGGTCTAATTTATAATGGAGATCATGATTTCAGACTGAGTGGATATACCGGTTCAGATTCAGTTGGAAATGTCTCTAAAAGAAAGAGAACCTCAGGATGTTGTTTCAGTCTGGGGTCAGCCATGATCTCATGGCAGAGTAGGAAGCAATCAACTATTTCTCTCAGCAAGGCAGAAGCAAAATACATTGTTGCATGTTTCGCCAATTGTAAATCAATATGGCTTCAGAAGTTGTTGACAAGTCTATTTTATCTGGATATGGAAGCAACCATGATTCTATGTGATAACCCAAGTTTCATAAAAATGATAGAGAACACTTTTTTCCATGACAAGTCAAAACACATAGAAATATGATATCATTACATTCGTGATATGGTGCAGAGAGGATCCATAAAGCTCCATTATGTTGGCATAGATGATAAGGTTGCAGATGTTTTGACCAAGCCTTTGTCTCGTGTAAAGTTTGAGCACTTTTGAGACAAGATTGGTGTAGTCCGAAAGGACCTCCCTCGAAAGGGAGAGTAGTGTTGATGTCAGCCTTATGTTGAAGATTTCCATCTTCGTGTTGATGTTGTTGACATGCCAAACTCATGTTGAATATTTCCAACTTTGTGTTGATTTTGTTGAGATGTCAGGCTTGTGCTGAATATTTCCATCTTTGTGTTGATTTTGTTGAGATGCCATCCTCGTGCTGAATATTTCTAGCTTCATGCTAATGTTGATGAGATCCCAGCTTCATGCTGAATATTTCCAGCTTAATGTTGATGTTGATGAGATGCCAGCTTTGTGGTGTAGATTTCCAGCTTAGTGTTGATGTTGATGATGCTCCAACCTTCATGTTGTGTTGTTGTTGTTGTTGTTGTTGTTGTTGTATCAGCCCCATGCTATTATTGATGATGATGATGATGTATTAGTGTTATACTAATCCATGTTGATGTAGATGATGATGATACCATTCCAACTCCTTGTTGTGGATGATGATATTGATGATGAGAAAAACTTCTGATGATTTATAGATATGCTAGTCAGTGTTCCAGATATTGTTGATGTTGCTTCCATCTCTCTCTCCTGATGATGTTGTATAATACCCTTCTTGTTAAGGGGGAGTGTTGAAATATTGTAATTGCAAAGAGTATTCTATTTATTATTGAGTTATTATTCATCATATCAATCCCCTTTTGTGGATTGATCATGTCGATCTTTGTACTTGATCAAATCCCCTTTTTCAGATTGGTCAAACCCTAATTATATTATGAAAATTAAGAAGTTGGCCCCCATGCCTAATTAAAGTGGTTTTAACCACTAAGAAGAGAAGTTGGCCCTACCTAGTGAAGATACATCTTTTCAATGCCTGTCAGCTAGTATAAATAAAGGAGAATAGCGCCTCAATATCTCACTCAGTCATTCACTCATCAAGTGCACAAGTTTGGTAGTTGCAGTTGGGAGAAGAAGGAAGAGAGAGGAACATTTCTCAGAGTTGGATATTCTCTAGTGTTTTAGTTTATTGTCTTGTCATTGTATTGGATATCTATATTAAGGAAGTTTTTGTTGGGTTTTCTCCCCCATGAGGATTTCCCAGGATAAATGTTGTGTATCTTGTGATTGTGTTTCTCTCAGTGATCCTACTTATGCTATTGTTATCTACTAAATTGAAAAGAAACCTAATAATAGCTCAAAACCTAACAGTAACAACAACCAACGAAGGACCAAATGGGAAATGGCTAGGGTGGCGGGCTCGAGGTAGGTTAGAGCGATGTGAATTTACTGCATGTCATGTCTACCACTTACATGTTCATCCATTGCTAGTATGAGAAAGCTAACTATACAGTGCACAACCCACTTACAATTAATTGCAAGCTTGATACACCACCATTTTCCTAAGTTTCAAACTTAACAAATGCGCCAACCTTTGTTTTAAAACTCCAATGTGACATATATCAAAACCTTTCTAGGGATACCAAATCTCAACCTTTAGACCTCCAATTCAAATAATGTGTGCAATCCTTGTAGCATGGAATCAAGGTAATCACCACACCATATATCGCATACAACTTGAAACATGGAGTTTAGATCTTTTATCAAACTAGATGCAACATAATAACACTTGTGAGGGTTATATAAAGACAACATAATTTCTCTTTTGATCACATTGCCCATAACATTGTTTGATCAATTATTTCGACAACGACTTAAAATAAAATAAACTGTAGAACTCATCTCGCAACCAAGTCACAAGCACATAAAACATAAGTGTCATCTCTTCATCATAGTCACACAAGTTACACAAGGGGTCCCACCTATTAGTATATTATTAAATATAATTAAATAATAAGGTGTTGCAACCATTTNTGTAGAACTCATCTCGCAACCAAGTCACAAGCACATAAAACATAAGTGTCATCTCTTCATCATAGTCACACAAGTTACACAAGGGGTCCCACCTATTAGTATATTATTAAATATAATTAAATAATAAGGTGTTGCAACCATTTGCAAGCAGGTACCCTATGTTGCTCTTTTGGGCATCAACAAACTGGCGACTCCACAGGGAAATATGTTTCCAATAGATTAAGAACTCGGAATGTTCGGTTTCACAAATCGGTGAACATATATCAAAGAATTATTAACCAGAATGATTATGCAACCGAGGGGAAAAGATGGTTTAAGGGAAATAATGAGATGGGATTTTGGGAATTACTCATGAAAAGTGGTACGTATGAGGGGTTTTGGTCCTGTGTGCATAACATTCTATTATTTACAGTAAAAGTGTTTCTTTGTGTTAAGGAGAAATTTTCTGATATGCTCTTTTGAATCTCAGGATGGAGGGAAGAAAGTGATAGTAGAAAATAGGGAAGAAGACTAAATCATCTATCTAACAGTAGTACTGAAAGAAAAAAGCATTTTCAGTGATGTCTAAAAGGAGGACATCATGATAGCTGTATAAAATTTATTGTTATTGATCAAAAATACTTACAAAATGGCATTGTTGTGCCAAAACTGATCCAAAATTTCTTTCTAATAAACATAAAATGAAACAACAGAAAATGGAAATTAAATTGGACAAAGCGAAATAAAACAGTAAAACAAAAAGCTATATACAAGAATGATTTCCACATGATGTTTAGTAATCAAGATGGTTCCACATAATGTTTCAAGTGGGAATCATTGTTACTATAAGAAAATAGTCGCTCTTCCAAATCCTTTAAAAGGTAAGAGTTTGTGCCTAGGACAAAAGCTATTTTGAAAGGACCTAGCCATATTTTTTGAACCTTCGAATGTCTTCCTATGTCAGCATGGGATGAGTCCCAAAGTAAGAATTTCTCACCTACCTTAAATTTGACAACTTTTGCATGCTTGTTAAAATATTTCTTTACAGTTTGATGTCTTCTCTTTATGTTTTCCAAGGAAAACATTCTTTGTTCTTCTAAGGATAATAGGGCATTTATTCTTTGAGGGACATTGGAAGAATTTGATTCTTCAATATATAGCATCAGCCGTAGAGAAGAAAGTTATATCTCAGTAGGCATAATGGATTCTTGACCATAAACAAGCTGAAAGGGGGTGCAACCTATGCTTACCTTGGTGGTAGTGTGATCTGCCCAAAGGGCGTAAGTGAGGACGGTGTGCCATTAACGAGGCTTATATTCGATGAGATTTTTTATGATCCTAACCATATTTTTGTTAGTATACTTGGCTTTCCCATTTCCTTGAGGGTAATAAGCTAATGAGGTGAAATGTTTGACTCTCAATCTGACTAGGAATTAAGTCAATTTTGAGGAAATGAAAGCAAGACCATTTTCTGTAATAATTTCTAAAGGAATGCCAAATATGGAGAAGATATTAGTTTTTAGGAAATAAATCACATGTTCATCATGTGTGTGTCTGAGAGGGACAACTTCAGTCCACTTAGTGAAATAATCATTGGCTTTCAAAATCAAAATTTTCCCTTTGGAAGACAAAGGATTAATAAGACCAATAAAGTCTAGGCCCCATCTAAAAAAAAGAAAATCTGGGAGGATAGGTTGTAAAGGAATGGAAGAAAGACGCTCTTTCCCAACGAATTTTTGGCCCTTGTCACAAGATCTCACAAATTTATAAGAATCTCAAAAAATTTAAGGCCAATAGTAACCATTTCTTATTATTTTAAAAGTAGTAGCTTTAGTAGAAAAGTGGCCACCAACGTGAATAAAAGAATCTGAAGATCCATGAGTTTCATGTATCAATTTATGTGCTTCCTCATCATTCACACATCAAAGTAATATACCATCAGCAAACCTTCTTAACAAAAAGTATCCTAAAATAATATACTTGGAAGATTCAAGGCGGAGTATTCTCCTCTGATGAGGATCTAAGTCATCTGGGCATTTATGATATTGCAAGTAATACACCAGATTTTTATATCAGGGGTGTTCAGTTATAGAAAGATTTTGGTTCTCAATATAAAAAGAGCTGAAAGAGAATCATCTTGATCGTCAATTTCTTCACTTGCTTCAGCATGTTGAGAGAAGTGAAGGGCTAAGTCTCGCCCCTTGATTGTTTTCTAAGTCATGATGGTTAAATCATGCTCCTAGATTTTGGCAAGCCAATGTGCAAGCTTCCCTGAAAGATAAGTTTGTGAAAGCAGAAAATTGACAACAGGCAAAGGGACTTTTACCTGCGTATGTTTTCCTAGAATAAAGTGGTGAAATTTCTCTATAGCCTTAACAAGAGAAAAATCATGTTTCTCAATATAAGAGTAATTGAATTCATCGTCTGATAAAATATGGCTCATGTAAGCTACAGGTTTTTCATTGTTTTGGTCATCACTTTGTATGAGAATAGCAAAAATTGCTTCCTCAGTGGCATTAGTGTATATGATAAAATATTTCTCAAAATCTGGTTTCGCCAGAACCGGTGCTGAGATGATTGGTTTCTTAATCCTAACGAATGCATTTTGGATGTCATATGTCCAAGAAAAAGAGCGATCTTTCTTTATAATATTATGAATTGGTTTAACCATTAAGGGAAAATCAAGAAAAAACCTACAAACGAAGTTGATAATGCCCATAAAGGCTTGAAACTCCTTTTTGGAAGTGGGGCCAGAAAGGTTCAGAATAGCAGTAATCCTTTCGGGATCTGTTCTTATTCTTGAATCAGAAATGGTATGTCCAAGGAGATTTCCCTTTGTGACGCCAAAAATAGATTTAGAAGGATTTAAATAAATGTCGAATATTTTGCATCGCATGAGAACTTTTCTTAGATGACCAAAGTGATCCAATCGATTCTTTGAATAGACAGTCAAATCATCAAGATAAACTTGGATAATCTTATCAATCGGATCGTCAAAATCTATTTGCATAGCTCTCTAGAAATTGGCAGCTGCATTAGACAAGCCAAAAGGCATGCATTCATAAGAAAATGTGCCTCAAGGTGTAGTAAATGTGGTTTTGTATATATTAGTCATTTTTACCTTGATCTGATTATATCCAAAGAAACCATCAAGTAAGGACATCATTTGTGACCCTGCGACCTATTGAAAAATCATTTCCATATTAGGGAGAGGAAAATGATCTTTTACGCTTGCTCTATTTAATACGCAAAAATCCACGCACAATTGAATCTGACCAGTTGTTTTCCTAACAGGAACCAAATTTGAAACCCACTAATAATACTTAACTAGAAAGATTATACCATCTTTCAAAAGTTTTTCCAACTCCTTTCTAATAGTAGCTTCAAGCACGGGGTTAATGGGTCTTTTTTTTTTCCTAACTGGTTTTATCCCTTCCTTGATAGGAATGGCATGTTGTATGAGAGCAGGATCAAAACCATGAAGATCCTTGTATGACCATGCAAAAACATCTTGAAATTCACGTAGTAGTTCTCTGAATTTCACCTTTTCTTTGTCAGAACATTGGGCACCTAATTTAACCATCTTTGGAGATTCTCACGTCACAAGGTTCAAGGAAATGGTATCACCCACTTTCCTTTCCAACTCCTCTTCCTTTTTTATCTTTGTGTTTCCTACATCACTCGACGAAAATGAACTCTCGAGAGGAGTCAAGCCTTTTGGAAATTTGTTGTCTTCCATAGATATGATTTCCTTGGGATTAAATGGTTCATTTTGTATGAAATCACACATGCCTTCATCATTAGGGAAAACCTTCCATGATTCTACATTATCAGGAATGTGAAGATGATATAAAGATTGAAATGTACAATCAAGCCTTTGAGGTAGAATTTGTCGAGTAGGAGATGTCGCAAATACAACTAACCTATCAACCATTGAATTAAGTTCCCTCTTAACATGAGTGATGTTAAAAGATAACATGTTCAATAAGCATCCAACAACTTGGGTATAGGATTTCATCAACTTATTTCTAGGAGAATAGATTTTATGCACAAGGTTCACAACAAGTTCAAAATCACCAAAAACTGTAAGGTGGCCGCAACCGAGGTTATAAGAATTTTTATGCCTAGAAGTAAGGCTTAAAACTTAGTGACATTGTTCATGCAAGCAAACTCTAACCTATAAGAAAAATTGTGAATTTTACCTATATGTGAGTATAAGATAATGCCAACTCCATTACCTTCATTTGAACATGAGCCATCGAAATGCATGTGCCACATACCATCTTCCAAATCAATTTGTTCCAAAGTAGTGTCACCATCATCAACAAAGATAGGTTACACCCCTAAGTCTTCCTCAAGATAGTTTACATTCGGTTGAGGAATGCTCTCTATGTATGGTTAAATTATTCCTTCTCTTAGGACTGTAATATTCTTTCCATTCCGGGGAATGGATAAGTGCATTCCATCAAGCGAAAGATGTCCACTCGTTAGGTCTTGCCAGTATCTTCCTAAGATAATAGAATAGTTTCTTACTAGCATGTCGATTACTTGGATGTTGAGGGTTGTCCTTATTTAGGGATGTGCACAAAGAACTAAAGTTACGTCTTTTATTTAACCTATAGTTGATTGTTGCAGACTGTTATAGGAGAGTGTGCTTCTATAATTTTCGTTAGTACATGATAAGCCTAGCTCTTCCATGATGATTTTTGACATTACGCTTAGACCCAAATTACCATCGATTAGGCAACAACGGGCTATCTTATCCATAAATTTTACAAAAATAAAAAAAGGAGGTTTCTTTACAGGGTGTCTAAAATTATTTACACCTATCTTATTTACAGTGGGATCCTCTTCTTTTTCCTCTTCAAAAATATTGGCTATGGTGGAATATTTTCCTTCCATAAAATTCTTGAGATTCTTTTGTTGTTTAGGGACGGAAACCATGTCCAACAGAGTAGCATCAGCCTTGATATTATCCAACTAGTTAAGGATATTATACTTGGAAGAGAAAAGAGGGGAAGGAGCTCCTTGAATTTCAATAATTTTGACAATTTGGATATTAGTACCTTGTGAAGATGAGGATTGAGTGGAAGAAGTACGAGGAGGATCATATTTCCCTTTAGGAGCATAATATTTGTTCCTAGTATTTATTATCATAACATATTCCGGTTCTGCCCAATCTAGAACAACGATAGTGGTTTCAGGCTTCTTGCCAAAAATTTCGTCTCTGGAATTCTTCTTAACTTCACAAGTACTTTCTTCGTGATTTTCTTAATAGAATTTACACCAACTACAAGACATAATGGATTTGGGATGAAAAGTGTTCTCATTTGTATTCCTAAAAGGTGCTGAGGAAAAAGAAGATGCCCCAGGAGTATGTGAGGGAACATTCCCCTTTCGTTCATAGGATATCATCTAATTGTCCATATCTTTCACAAGTTGTAGGAGGGAAGACATATATGTTTGTTTGACTGAGACTCCTTTAGGGAGACCTATTCTTTCAAGTTTCTCTTCGTACTCCAGGAAAGTGTGGAGAGCAGAGCCAAGATTGTCGATAGCCTTTTCTTCGAGCCTATGACGATAAGGAGAGGGAAGCACATTATAATAATGCATGAAAGTGACTTGATTTTGGGGGTGAATTAGTTCAGGGATTTGATTGCACAATTTGGTGAAGCAAAGGTTAAAGGACTTCATAGTCTCACCATCTTTGTAAGAAATATTGTTATATTCCATTAACTGTTTGGTGGGGCTCTTGGATTGTCCATAAGTGGACTTGAACAAGTGGAAAGGATTTTTGGAGGGAGATCAAAAAAATCAGTTGTCTCTTTTCCTTCAAGGGAGTTGACAAATAAGTGCATGCATGTATCGTTATCGTTAACCCCAATATTATGACAAGTATTAGAAAATGCCACTAGGTGTTCATTTGTAGAAACAATGTTATTCCCTGATAACTTAGAAAGATTCTCTTTAAACTTGGGTAATAGATGAGTAGCAGGTGTTAGATTCAAGGGAGAAGATACATGCCATGGGGTGGTCGTAGCATCTTCCTCAAACTAAAAAAGACCATATTTCTTTATAAATTTAGCTAGGTTGGTAATATATTGGATAGGAACTTGATGAATGTATAGAATACCAATTACTGATGAGGCCGAAGTTTGGGATGATGAAGCACCTCCAGCACCACTGGCACTACCCACAGATGTCATTTTGAAAGTGATGGGTAAGGGTGAAAAAGGTGAACTGGAAGAATCAGAAAAAGTCCTCCTTAGAGTGATTTATTGGGTCGACAAAATGGCTTTCCTCCTTCATATTTCAATGATAGGAGTAGCTTCAAAGGACGATCCTCTACTTCTTCTAGAAATGTGAGGATTTGAGGACATGAAAAACAAGACCAAAGACTTAGGAAAAGGGAGGTTATTGTTGATTTCTAGGTTGCCTTTGCCTAGCTTCCCAATGCTCACAAATACTTATATCTTGTTCAACTACTTCCCAAGAGCATTCAATCTCAGCCCAGGTACTAACAGTTTATAGGATAGTATTGAATAAGGTCAAGGAAATGTTAGTCTGGTCTTTAAGATCGTGTTCAATATTAGGCTGCCTTGTAGAAGGTATTGTCATGAGAAAAAATAGATTCGAAAAAAACCCAGAAAGATTAAAAAATAATAGTGAATACAATCAACTAGAGAGATATGGAAGATATCTCTGGCATGGTCGCCAAATAAATGTTGAGGAAAAGGTATGGAACACCTTACTCAATCATTTTCATATCTTTCTTGGATGGGACAAGATAGTTGGCTTGGGAATGTCACCCGAGGTTTATAGCCTCAAAAATTTCACTCAATCCACAAGTATTAATTACAAAGGATCAAGGCTGATTTTATGATTTATATTTGTAACAATGTAAAAAAAAAAATTTAAACAAAGCTAGGTGAATTTATATAGATTTTACATTGAAGTAAACATGTAGACAAAAGAAAAAGGAAGAACCAAGTCATGAAAACACATGTATGAGACGGAACAATAATATGATTTAATTTCATTCTGAGATTAAAAAAAAAAAAACTGTATTTCTCTTTTACAAACCCCTGCGAGGGTATGGACCAAAGTCAGATTTAGAAGTCTCCAATGGGAACCATACAAAAAGACTCTGACAATGAAATAAAACTGAAACTAATGATCTGGATCAACTAGCCACAAAATGCTTTCATTTGATTCTGCAAGATATTCTTTATCAGTCATGAAATTTAATCCATAAAATAACAAGAATACACAAGCTATCAAAGATAAATCAAACACCTTTAAAACAAGTTGTTGAAATGTATGATTCAGTTTTGAATCATGTTGCCTTCAATAAGACCCTGCTGTCATCAAGAGGATTAGGATTTCAAGTAAACTCGGAAATGAATGAAAACTTAAGTTATCTCACTAACTAGAGAGCAAACCATAGTGTTGTAGTTCCCCTTCTATTCTCCTCTTATCTCCTCCTTTCATTGAACCTTTATTCTTTCTCAATAAGTTGAGGTAGTTCAACTACTTTCTTTATTTAAGTCAAATTAACTTAACTAATTAGTTTGGGAAGAAATAATTAATAATAATATATAAATAAGGGTCTAATTAATAATAATTAAATAGGTGGGACCCTTTATGACTCCCATCATTCTCGTTTCCAATCATCAAATATAAAATAAAAAATTAATCATTTGGATCATATAACACGCTTTTAGCTCCCATGGATATCATTTAAGTCGAATATTTAAATATCAACAAAATTTGAGACCAAATCCCCAAAAAAATAATATATCCATGTTATCCACAAAAATATCCAAAATAAAGCTTGTTGTCCAAAATATGTTGAAAATCATTAAACATTGTTTTCATCACTGAATATCATAAAAAAACATTTAAAATCCATATTTGTCACTATGTGAGACATATTTCCTCTTCTCACCGTTGTCTCCTCTTGACTTTTATGGAGTAGCCCTTGGTTAGTTAGACCCTTGGGGCTATATTTCGTTGATCACATGGGAGAAATCATCTTTTAGGTGGAGGAGTGAAGACACAGATTTAGAAGACTTTGTGGATGGAATGGAGGGGGAGGTCGTTGCTTTTCCTTTATCTTGCATAGGTTGTGGGATATCAATTTTTAATATTTTATTGGCATACGAGGATTGTACTGGCGAAACAACATGAGAAATTTTAGCATTGGGATTAACTAGTGGTGGTAAAGTAAATGACACAGTGGCCCAGCCATGGTGGTGAGAGCCAGACTGGTGGATAATTTCTTGCCAACTGTCATTAGCAGGGACTTCGTGTTGCATTGACACATGTGGAGGAATAGGAATGCCAGGAAAAATATGAGGAGGTTGATATGGGGGTATGTCAAGTCGGGGATGCAATATACCATGGCCAACCAAATTGAAAAACCTAGCTTGAAACAACTGGTTCAAATCTTTTGGATCATCATCAAAGTGAATAGAAAATCGAGGCCTCTTATGGCCTCACTGCCAGTTACCTCTACCTCTATTATTTCGACCATTACTGCCCCTGCTGAAAAAACTCATTCTGTAGCAATATTTAATCAGTCATGAGGTTCTTAATAATCCATACATGAAACTCAACTTAAATAAATCAAGAGTTGGCTCTATTATTTACCACAAAACCCATGCAATTCATTCATAAAATTTTCATTAATTAATTTCCATTTGAACAGGGGGTTGATAGGGTCATTGGGAGTATGGGGGGTTTGTATTTTGCATAAAATGATATCATGGAGGAGGAAATATTCACGAATATTGTTCAAGCAAACAATAAAACAATCAAACTGTGTATACAACCATCTCCCAAAATACCAATCACCAATTAACTTCCACATCATTTCTTTTATTTCCACACAGACTTTTCCTTAAAAATGAGTAACAACAGAAGAGGGAGTGTAAAAATGTAATTGGGATAATGAGGGGAGTATATTTTCCATAAAATGGTATAATAGAAAGGACTCCCATGGATATTGTTCTACTATCATATATCAAACAATGGCATTTCTAACATTAAAATTTAAACCCCTTTACTATTTCAAAATTGAAACTCAACACTCTGTTTCCAAAATTCTAGAACTGATATTTCACTTCAAGGATGTTCATTTGCATCTAGAAGTTGCATTGCAAAGGAATCATTTCATAATTATTTTGCCAAGAAACATTCAAGAGTAATAACACAACTCATGCACAATAGGTTCAAGGAGACACAACATTCCAACCATTACAATAATACCACCAACAGTCGAAGAAATGGACAGACTGTGATCCATGACATTATCACCAGTATTAAAATATCAAGTGATAGTTCAAATAATAATGCTTCTAAATTTCCTTTTCATTCTGGTTTGCAAGACTCATTCAATGTGTATATATTTCATCCACAAAGGTACTCTTTTCTCATAAAAATCGAACACCTCGAGCATGCTAACACAGTTGGTCGTATATCTTAAACAATGTTTTTGCAACACTGTCATCACCTCAACTTTGTCACATGACAGATTGCATAAAAAAAATATAATTGGTCTTATCATTATTTCTAACATCTCACAGTAAACAATCAACAAAACCCATGACTAAAAGAGCATGGACATTTCCTTTATTAAATGTTGGGTTGGCCACCCTTGCATAGTTAGTTGAATACAGGGTTCGATATACCAATCAACAACAGTGATGAGGTACGGGAGGAGGAGCAGACCAACAATTTGAGGGTTTGTCCAAAGGAATGTCTTCAACGGTCTCATTACCACCATTAGGTTCATCAACAACCTCAGTCACAGAGCTTATACAAGGATGCGTGCATGATAGCCATATAATTAGATGACAGACAGAGTCTAAAAATAACCCAAAGATTGCGAGCAGTGATACCATTTTTTTATCAGACAGAGAGGAACCACCAAAGAAAACCAAAGACAAGGCAGGCCCAAAAACCCCCACACAATATTTTGTCCACGAGTAAAGCAACAGAGCAACTACAGCTTTATCAACAGTAAGAGACACCCACATTTTCGATGCAAATAGTTCAAATACAAATGTCACAGAGACCAAAACTTCGCTAGTAATCCATACACAGTCAAAATTTCCACATATCATAACTTTGGAAATGCACAGACAACGAGCAAACTCAAGAGCCATCTGTTGACTTAATTAAAGAGAAGAGAGAAATATTCATGGATGGAGCAGCAAGAAACCCCATACCCGTGTGTAAAAATTGCCAAGGAGAGTCTACCCAGTCTGTATACCTCTTCCACGGTCGAACAAGGCAGAGTAACAACAACCAACAAAAGACCAAATGCGAAATGGATAGGGTGGTGGTCTTGAGGTAGGTTAGAGTGACATGAATTTACTACATGTCGTGTCTACCACTTACATGTTCATCCATATCTAGTAGGAGAAAGCTATCTATACAACGCACAACCCACTAACAATTAATTGCAAGCTTGATACACCACCATTTTCCTAAGTGACATATATCAAAACCTTACTAGTGATACCAAGTCTCAACCTTTAGACCTCCAATTCAAATAATGTGCACAATCCTTATAGCATGGAATCAAGGTAATCACCACACCATATATCGCATACAACTTGAAAAATGGAGTTTAGATCTTTTATCAAACTAGATGCAACATAATAACACTTGTGAGGGTTATATAAAGACAACATCATTTCTCTTTTGATCACATCGCCCATAACATCGTTTGATCAATCATTTTGACAATGACTTAAAATAAAATAAATTGTAGAACTCATCTCGCAACCAAGTCACAAGCACATAAAACATAAGTGTCATCTCTTCATCATAGTCACACAAGTTACACAAGGGGTCCCACCTATTAGTATATTATTAAATATAATTAAATAATAAAGTGTTACAACCATTTGCAAGCAGGTACCCTATGTTGTGCTTTTGGGCGTCAACGGGTGGCTTGCAAACACAATAGTCACTTACACAATAAACTTAAACAACTCTAATTAAAATTGTACAAGGACAATTCATATGGAAATCTTTATTCCAACAGCACTACATATATCTTACAATTTGGAAATATTCATTCCAACCAAGTCACAAGCACAT
>ML797232.1:393305-418682 GCA_009831015.1 Picea engelmannii | reverse complement strand
GTAGCAGCATAGTGTAGTTTTGCCGCAGACCATTTTCAACTCCATAATTTCAGAATTCTTTGTAAGTTGCGTTTTCTACAAAGAAATTCAAACGCTCCTGCTGAAGCATCGAGCGTTTTACTACAAGGATCTCTTGGACTTCCCTCCCTTGACATATATAACAACACCCTGCTCATCGGAGCTTTCAGACTGCTCTTGGCCTCACAATACCATTATTCTCAACCGTTCGACGCAGCCTTCAGCAGTCAATCCAACATATTATTTGGCCAGTGCAGACTCTTCCACATCAATTATCAATGGCTTCTTCTACTCCCAAACCCAAACAAGCTCCTCTTCTTGACAACCATCAGGAGGAGGGACTGGACAATGGGACACCCATAAAGACAAATGATGCTGAAACTCCAAAGCCAAAGCCAACAACAAAGACCTGGGGTCCTTGGCCGGTGACTCCCTATCCCTTTGACCACAAAGTCTCCAATTCCCTCGAGAACAATCCATCTGCGATTTCTAATCATCCTACTTCTGCTGAGACTGGGAAGCAACAGAAGAATGGTGCTGGTGCTGGTGAAAAGAAGCAAGGGTGAAAGCTTTAGAGAATAATATATCCCTTTTGTTAGTATGAGCAAATCTGAAATGCAATAGATATAATACAGGTTATATTATTCTGTGTTATGATATTCTTCGGAATCTTTAATAATATGCAGAGAGTTCTTATGAGATTCTTGAAGATGTTATATTTATTTGAGCCATGGTTATGGTGTGGATAATCCTTCCTAAATAAACATTCATGAAGTTAACAATGAACTATCTTGTAACTATCTTGTATGTCAGGATTTTCTACAATTTTGGTGTATATTAAATTTGGGTTTTTATAGGTTTGGGTTAATAATGTGTTCTGTTGTTTGAGTTTTCTGGAGATAAATTGTCTCTAGGATTTGAAACGTCCAATGTTTTTAGTGGACACTCCATCCATCACTAAAAACACATAAAAGCTTAATTTATATTGAAAAAAAATGCTGAAATTTACATTTTATGTTATTGCTTTCAATGAATTTAACATTCAGTTTAAAATCCTTCAACTGGATTATTCTGTGGCATGTGGCATTTTGAATATATGTTGTAACTGTGAACATTTGGTCCTTAAGATCCATAATGACAGTATATTTAGTGAAACGATATCAAGGGGGCTTACAGAGTCTTTTCATATTACCTCACCAGAGTTCCAAGCTTGACCAATGACATACTTGTGCTTCTGTTGGGGCTTGTGGATGTGTATGTACAGTTGGGGCAGGTACAGATAATAAATAACAAATTACCAACCCTACTGTTTCTCAATTCAAGCCAGCCAAAAAAAATACCAATTTTCAATGTTTCTCCATTCGAATCTTGTAAAAATTTAGAAACCATATCAGATGTTAAATTTAAGACAGATTAATATCAAATGGAATGTATGTGGAGATGAATTGGATCATAAAAAAAAAACAAACTCTGCACCTCTTGTTCCCAATTTCAGAATAAGCATACATGCACACCTTCACAGTAGTATCAGTGTTTTATTAGTTATGGATGTATATATATATATTGATTTTTTTTCAATGGAATATATATCTTGGGAAACTTTTTAGGTAGGGGATATTTGAGTGATTGGTCATGAATGTTCATGCATATTGATTTTTTTTTCATTGGAATACACATTTTGGGAAACTCTTCAAGAAGGGGACATTGAGTGAGGTCCAATAATATCTATAAAGACCCTGTAAACTCCTGCTTGTAATTCACAGCACTCAACCACTTGAACTAATCCACCAGACTACACATAATGATTGATCTTGAGAAACAAATATCGTAAAAACAAATGCTTCTCCATTATTAAATGTCCAATAATAATCCAAAACCCAACACAAAAATGACTTGATAAGAAATTTATTGCATATACACAAGAAGGAACTTAAAAAGTCTATTACACTTATAATTTCAGGGATGGTAAATTTGAGGGATGCAAACTTTTACTATGTTTGTTTTTTATAAAGAAAATGTTGCCATCTTTATACAGTATTGTTGTCATTTATCCAATTTGATTGAAGCATACATGGACACGGATAAATTCACCTTCACTTGGATGTGAACTATGGTTAATAGATATGAAACAGTGGGATTTCTTAGGGCCTGAAATACATCTAAGTTTTGTATGCATCCTCTATATATATCCATCAAGTTCTGTAATTTAAAAGAAATTGGAATATTTGATATGAAACAGTGGGATTTCTTAGGGCTGAAATACATCTAAGTTTTGTATGCATCCTCTATATATATCCATCAAGTTCTGTAACTCAAAAGAAATTGGAATATTTGGGAGGCCACCTTTTATGCTTGATATTCTTTTTGGTGGAGGGCTTAACGATCGCACATGAAATATGTAATTACATTACATTGTTAACTCTTTAGTATCTTAAAAATTATTCTAAGGATTCAACCAATTTGTACAATTTAAGTTGTTCTTAACTACCAAGCATTAACACTAACTCAAGGTAAAGAAAGGGATTGTGATAATAGACATGTAAATTAATAGTCAAAAGGAATATACGAAACTATGAAAAAAAACCTAACAATATTATCTATAACTTGACATTCATATCACATAACACACTAATTATAACTCAACATTCATATCACAAAACACACTAATTATTGTAAAATTTTATGGGAATTATATAATTGTTTTTTCCTATTTATTTAAATTAAAGAATATGTGTGACATTTATAACACAATTATTTTCAGAGTGACACTATTATTATAACTATAGAAGTAACAAAAATATATAGATAAGAATGGCATTATAAAAAGCTAAATACATATAAAATAGTGGAGTCACTACATAGTTAAGGGTGGATTGCACCTGCAAATCTGAATAATGGTGGTCCAATACTTTTCTAAATAGACTTGTTGATTGTATTAATAAAATGATAAGATCTCTACAAAGGAGGAGAACATGGAGTCTAATTCAAGGATGGTACCCACGGTAAACCCTAAAATCATGGTTAACAATCATTCTACCCAATCATAGTACCCACTGAACCTAGGTGGAGAAGATAACAATCATTCTTCCCAACCACTCAAGCTAAACCCAATTGACAATATGATTAAATCATGTAATAATAGAGAGATATTTGAATCCAAATCACTTTAATCATCAAATTGTTATGTGTAAAAATACTAAAGTAAAAATACTATGTTTAAAACATAGAAAGGAAAGGTTTTTTATTTCTAAAAAATATAAAAAAGATAACTTACAAAATTTGCAAAAACATAAATGTTTATGACTCCAAATTAGTATTCTAAGAAACCTTTCCATTTTTGTATGCTTCAAGAATTTTTGTATAAATAACCATCTCATTATCCAACTTATTTTTTCAAATAAAAAACATGAAAGACAGCATAGAGTCTTCCCTTGTATAAAATAACTAGCAGATAACTAGCCACATCATCCATTTTGCTCTCTCTCTAGAGATTATAGTACTTTGTTTAAATCTTAATGTTCCATTTTTTACTATATTTTCACAAATATAGTAATAAAAATTGTAAGAGTTAATTCTGCACCTTTATAAATGCTTTATAAGTGTCCATTAATAAACCAAAGATAATCACAAGATTTGGCTATTTACACCATCACAAGAAGGATATAAAAAATCTCATTACATAATCACAAAAAGGATATAAAAAATCTCATTACACTACCTGTAATTGTTCTTTTTAAATCTCACAGCGGGCGACTTAAACCTTACCTGTGATGTTGGGGAGTTGTGGGGAGAAGCAGCGCATATGGATCCATTGTCTGCATTCTTTAAAGAGCTTTTTAATGGAGCTAGATTGATAGATTTAGCCCCGGATATTTTGGTGCCAACTTGGAGAAATGGTCGAAGGGGTAATGCGAGTATCTCCAAAGGACTGAGTCTTAGTTGTTGAAGATCTCGGCCTACCTTCTCGACGGCTTATCCCTTCAAGTTCAATGCAAGATGGTTAAGCGAAGAAGAGGTGCTTTCTTTAGTGACTGAAGTTTGGAAGGATCAAGTTCATTTGGTTGAAAGGGATGTTCAACAGAGATTAGCAAATAAATTGAAGTCTTTAAAGGCTCATATAAAAGCTTGGGCAAAAGAGTTTAAAAGAAGACAGGATGAAAAGCTTGTTCGTTTGGAGGGACTTCTGAAAGAATTAATCTTGGATGTGGCTGTGGAGAATACTAATAGTGACAGGGAGACACAAATTAAACTTCTGGAGGCAGAGTGGGACAAAATATTAAGAGAAGAAGAAGAAAAGTGGAGACTCACAAGTAGAGGGGTGTGGTTAAAGAGTGGCTATAAAAATACGAAATTCTTTCACAATTATGCTAGCTTCGGGAGGAATAAGAACCACATATGGGAGATTAGGGATGAATGTGGAGAGACCCATACCAGTCAGGAAGCTATTAAAAAAGAAGTTGTCAAGTTTTTTAAAACCTTTTATGAGGAATCAGATCAAGTGGTTATAAATGATCAAGAGGACATCGCCAGTCTTTATGATCGTATTGTAAAGATTGAGGATACAGTGCTATTAGAGCGCCTGTGTACAAAGCCATAACTGTGGGAGGTTCTAAAGTCTTTCGCCAAAGATAAGAGCCTGGGGCCCGATGGGTGGACTGTGGAGTTCTTCATCCATTTTTTTTATTTAGTGGGAGATGACTTACTAGCTTTGGTGTAGGATTCCAGACTACGTGGTTCAGTAAACAAGTCTTTAAACGTGACCTTCTTGAATCCTATTCTAAAAGTAAATACTCCTATCTCCTTTGGGGATTACAGACCGATTTCTCTTTGTAATTTATGTTACAAGTTGATTTCAAAGATTATTGCAAATAGGCTTAAACCTATTCTCTCTCGATCTTTGTCAAAGGAATAGTTGAGACTCCTCAAAGGTAGACAGATCTTGGATGCAATTGGCACGACAAAGGAATGCATGCATAGTATTAAGGTCAAAAAATCAAAAGCTATGATTTTAAAGTTAGATTTGAAGAAAGATTATGATTGTATAAACTGGGATTTCCTGCGCTTGACACTTATCCAATCGGGTTTCAGTATTACTTTCACAAATTGGATTTTAAGTTGTGTGACTAGTGCAAACTTTGTTGTCTTGATAAATGGGGAGACCTCTCAAATGTTTAAGAGTGGAAGAGGACTTGGACATGGTTGTTTGTTATCACCTATGTTATTCATACTTGTTATGAAAGGTCTTATCTTACTGCTAAAAAAGGGAAAGGAAGAAGGGAAGTTATCTGGGGTAAAGGTTTCAAGGTTAGTTAAAATCTTACAATTGTTCTTTGTGGACGATGTGTTAATCATGACAAATTCTTCAGTTGAGGAGTGGTTAGAGATTAAAATTTTATCATTACCATTTTATAGGGCCTCTGGATTGTTGATTAATTGGTCTAATTCTATCTTTTACTATGCTGGAGTCTTTGGAGAGACTTTAGATAATTTAAAGGATTTGTTTCCCCACATCTTAGAGGAACTTGCTAAAGGTTTTCGGTAACTTGGATATTTTCTAAAGGTCGGCACTTATAAACTTATGGACTGGAGATGGATTCTCTCAAAAATAGAAGAAAGCATATGGATGTGGTGTAACAGATGGTTGTCTCTAGGAGGAAGGTATACATTGGTTAAGTCAGTGCTAGAAGGCCAACCTATGTACTGGATGGATTTGGCAGCTATACTTGCTTCCATTTTGCAAAAAATAAGGAGACTGATGTTTAGCTTTCTATGGTCGGGTGACGTGGGAAAAAAGAACCTTCATCTGTGTAGCTGGGATTACATTTCAAAGACAAAGAATTTGGGAAGTTGGGGCATTCGAAAAATCTTTCTCTTCAATAGTGCCTTGGCCACAAACTCCTTGTGGCGTGTTTTAATGAAGGACGAAGCGTGGAGTAAGGTGATTAAGGACAATTATATTCCTCATTTCTCTGTAGTCACTTGGCTAAGGACGGCATCAGCTACAGCTATGTCTACCTCGCAGACTTGGAAGAACTTGTTAAAATCCGTGCACTTGATTATGCACTGGCTCAACTGAAGATCGGGTTCGGGTCACTCGGTGTAAATTTGTCTAGAAAGTATTATGGGCTTGGGGGAGGCTTATTTCTTTTCATTTCAACTCTTATCTGAATTAAAAATAAAACATGTGGTTTATCTCTATCGGGATTTTGGAGCTAGCAGGTCAGGTTTACTTTCTGAATATTGGAAAACTTGTGAGGAGCTTGGTCTAAGTGGGAACCTAGCAAAGGAATGGGAAGCATTCCGTAAGAAACTGAGTGGAGCGTGGATACAGTTACAAAATAATGAATATGTGATCATTTGGACAGGAGGAGATAGATCGGGAAACATTAATGTAGAAAATACTTATTTGGCCCTTGCAAAGAAAAATTGGCCAATTGATATTGGGGGATGGAGAAGACACATGTGGAGTTGGGATTTGGCGCAAAAGATAAAACTCTTTACTTGGTTATCTATTGAGAATAGAATTATTACCCGGGACACTCTACAAAGAAAGGGTTGGCAAGGACCAAATATATGTCACTTGTGTTCCAAAGAGGATGAATCTATGTTCCACCTATTTGTTTCTTGTAGATTTTGTTGGGAGGTGTGGAACAAGATTTTTAAAGACTTTAACATTATGACTGCTTGGGAAGGTAGTAATTTATGTGGATTCTTTGAGAATTGGAATAAAAAGGAGGTCTCCTACAGAACGCTTCCCTCCATTATCTGTTGGTTTGTATGGTTGGAGAGGAATAAACTTATTTTTGAGGGAAGCAAACCATCGACTTTTTCTGTTGTTTCAAAAGTTAAAGCCCTTTTTCCTTATGTGCCTTTGGTGAAGAAATTAAAATCACTCATTTTTCATAACCCTTGTCTTATTACTCCTATAGTGAGTTGGTTCGATGGGGTTGCGCATTTAAGTGATCTTAGGTGTGGGTCTGGGGGCCTTATAAAGACTAATGAAAACTCAGTTTATAAGTGGACCTTCAATTGTGGCCAGGGGACAAATACAAGGGCAGAATTGTTGGGAGCATGGATGACTCTTTTCTTAACGAAACGCTTGAATATTGATGTAATCCAGGTAATTGGCGATTCAAAATCATTATTGAGTGGCTGAAGGATAGAAGCAAGCTTCAAATCGCCTCCTTGATGGGATGGATGGACATAATTAAATTGCTTAAAAACTGTTTTAGAGAGATCCACTTCACTCATGTCTACAGGGAGTTAAATATGGAAGCATATTTTCTTTCGAAAAAGGCACTATCAAACACTGAAGGCAAGATAGAATGCAGTCGGTGGGTAGATGGAAATGAGGGGCCCACCCTCTCCTTCAATCTTTTTTAACCAAGTCTGTCATTTTTTGTTTTCTCAGCCTCTGGAGATCCTGGAGAACAGTCCCAAGATATAATGGTTTCATTGTCGTTGGATGGCAGCTTAACTCTTTTTTGGAGTTTTTTGTTTGTTCTTTTCCCTTTGCAAGACACCTTTGTCTCATGATTCCCGGGATGATATTTTCTTGTGCTTTTAATATTTTAGAAAATCCCCAGAGTTGTGGCTTCTCTTAGTACTTTCCTTTTGTAAGGGCTTTGGTTTATGTTTAGAAATTGGAGGTGGGTCTGTCAAGCAAGATCTTTGATGAAGTTGATGTAAGGTGCACATATTTATATTTACTAATATAAAGAGCAATTTTTCTGTTGAAAAAAAAATAAGAATTGAATATTGATATATAAAAAATGTATAATTGAATGATTAATGAATGTTAAAATAAGGCCCCATTAAATAATAGATACAGGGGTGCCTTGGTTCTTTTCGGGAAGCTAATGTCTTTTTAAATATTAATTGTATGTATCTTTTATTATTCTTTCTTGTATAATTAATTATCCTTATTTTATTATTATCATTTATTATTGTTGTTGTTTATTTTTTGTTATTATTTTTATTTATGACATTTTGTTGCAGAAAATAAAACAAAACGGAACCCATTTAGCACATAACATGGGACAACAAGGCAGAAAAGAGTTTATTGCAAAGTTTGTGAGTACTTAATGTGTTTTTCTTACTTAAGATTTCATATTTGTTGTGATGTATATATATTTTAATTGATTTACAATCATCCATGGATGTTTTCTAACAAGTGTTAACATACAAAGAAGATCCATCTGAACATTTGATTAACATTGGATTATGTATGGGTTGTGAGTATATGTTGGAGTATCAAGGGTTAATTGAACCATGTGTAAGTAGTTGTGTTGTTTTACTTCCATTATTTTACAATTAATGGAACAACAATAAACTTTTGATTATATCTATGTTTTTTCATGACATATAAAACTTGCTTTGTCGTGGCATATAAAAATTGTAAGAAACGAAGTATGAAGTGGATCCAATGGAAGATATCTTGAGATACGACATGGGAAATGAAAATGGCTTTGAAAAAATGTGTATTGTTTATGAAGTACAGTACTATGATACTGTTTTTTATTTACACAACCATATATATTATACTACAAATGAAGATATGCTCATTAAACACTTTATTTCTATGTTTGTAGATGGGAAATGAAGAGGCACAATGTCAAACTCAATCCAATCAACAAAGCATTCCAAATAACCCAAATACAATGCACCATACAAATGATTAATATATGTGGCATGCAAGAAGCTCGAGCAACAATAGTAGTTCGAGCATTGAATGATGATCATTCAAATAGAATGAACCACAAGTTGTATATTTTGGAATGTTTGTCTGAGAAAATCAAACATGTTGTTTAATGTGAACACATAATCTCAATTGGATGATGACATGTCACCAATAACTGTAAAATTATTTACTAACATTCTGAATACTTTGAACCTTTATGTCATCTCATTTTGTATAACAGAGGGTTTCTTCTTCATACATAATAAAATGAAATTTGTATTTTATTCCATTGTCCATTGGCATAAAATATTATGTTGTTGATTAAATATATGGATGATTTATATTGCTACAATGAAAAAATGTGTAATTAGTTGGCATATTTGTTTAAATGATACAACACACTAATTCAATGATTATATTCAAATGCAATAATTAAAATATAAAAATCAATATTATTATAAAAAAATATTTAATTTTTTAATGATTAATTAATTTTTTGTAAAAAAATAATAAGTTGCATTTGCATACTTGCAACATGGAAAATTTCATCATTGCAACATATCACTGCATTTTAATCATTTTAATTAAATAGTGCAATTAATGTGTATTTACACACCAATGGTGATTATACACACATACGCATCAATGCGATAAAAATGTAATAAAAGCATTGGTGCTCTTAACGACAACAAACACACCACTTCCTTCAACGAAATCATTACCATTGTTGTTACTATTATCGTTATCGTTATAAGAACTTATGTTGTGCAAGTTGTTATATGCATCAATGCTTGTATATATCAAGTACACACTAGGGCTCCATAACATATACAATATGCACTAAAGTGTCTCATAAATGTAACACATTGGTGCATATTACAGATATAAATTCCCCAATGCTTTCAATATCTAAAATACACATTGGGGTGATTAAAATGTAGTAAGCACCAGTTTTTAGTGTTGGTATTTTAAGGCATTGTTGTGTACCAATACATTTCACACCAGTGCACTATAAACATAAGTACCACATTAGTGCATTCTATCGTCTTAAGAGCACTATGAAAAAAAAAACTACTAAAACTCCATCCGCCCATAATTTTTAGTTATAGTGAAAATATGTTAAAACCTCTGCTACTAATAGCAGAGGTTTTTTGATAATTTTGTTCAATCTTGTAACACTAAAAACCTCCGCAAAATCTTCTGTGACTAATAGAAGAGGTTTTTTGATAAAAAAAATTCAATATTGTAACACTAAAAACCTCCGCAAAAGCCTCTGCTATAAGGTGTTTTCCATGTAGTTCCACCTTCTTATATTGCAACATCTTTTTTTGTTTTAGACAATGAATGAGGTCAAAACATTGGCTTATGCCACCAATATAAGTAACCAACATCTTGTCCAACAATGGAATTTCTTTGCTTCATCTATTTCGTTGTTCCTCTCATAAGCAAGCAAAATTGTGCAGGGCGCACTACCGGGGAAGGACATCCATTTTTATTGATAGTGATGACCTTTCCTCCCTCAAAACAACAATTAATCAATCAAGATATTTCTATTTTTTTTAACAGTAACTCGCCCAACATTTGTATTAATGAAAGATGCAACAAATCTCACAACAAAATAGTACATCAAAATAGGTGTTCTTTAGTTTACAGACCCAAACAACTCAACATAAAACTAAAAACCTATAGGTACTTTAAAAACAAAATGCACTTGTCAAAATGATAGGTGTAGATTTTGCAATAGATGACTAGAAATTTAGAGACTTTAAAGAGCATGGCAAAAAGTTACTAAGATGGAAATATAGTAGATGAATTCATCCTTGAACACTGGCTAGATTTTTTGTTTCCTTTGTTTGGGCTATTTTCATTGTGGCTTGATGAAGTTGAGGGGAGGGCCTTGGAACAAGCTTCAATCTAACTCTACTTGACTAGGTGGGAAACTACTTGTGTGAGATCAATCAATTCAGATTTGAGGGCCGAAATATGCTTTTTTAGTTGCAACAATATACCCATAATGATTTCCTCAAAGGGGATAAAATTAAAACCCTTCTCCATCAATTTTTCTTGCATCAAGAGAATTACGCTTCTCCATCATTTTTTCTTGCATCAAGAGAATTGCACTACCATGTCGAGCCAAGGTTTCCTCATGCCACTTAATATCTTTCTCGGTATCCTATAGGTCCTTGTATTCCATTAATTATATGGTCCAGACGTGAATACTAGACTGAGAAATAAGGGAAATGAACTAGTTGGAAGGCATTGAAGCTCTAAAGAGATCCAAAGGAAGGGGAGGGTTGTCCCCCAGCATATAGATATGAAATTCAAGCAAGCTTGAAATCATACCAATACACCCCTTTCAAAAGAAAATGGAGAGAGGGAAAACAAACTCACCAGAGAAGAAACTAACTGAAGAAAACCAAATGCTTGGTATTGTAGAGAGGAAATTCAAACTTGGAACCCAAGAGAATGATGCCTAGTTTGACGAAGAGTGCACCAAAGTAATAAAAACAAAATCCTTAACCATCGATTTACCAATAGACATATGCAATCCAATCCTATCCTTCCAACTGAATGTTGTCGAACCTAAGTGCCAAGAAAATCATTGTTGAAATCTCAATACAAAAGCCCAAAGGCCAAAGGGGTAAACCAGAATTTCCCCACTAAAGTCAAAATCACCAATTACCCCAACAGAGTAAAGAACCATTGATTTTTTTGTCACAAAAGAGTGGATGTAAATCCATAAAAATCCCACATTTAATTCCTTGATCATGCATCAATAATTCAAGAGTATGTGTCAAAGATGAGGTTTGTATGTAAGAGGAAATGGGTGTTAGAATATGAAGGATTATGCTCGTTTTACCATTGACAATACCCTTGTCACCCAACCATAGACCGAAGCCACTCTCCGAGCACCTTGACCTTGACAGAGAGAAGAATATTGGTAGCAATCAATAGCCAAGCAAGGATAATGCACCAAGCAAGAAGGTAACCAAAGCTGATCAGATATTCCAACCCAGAAACTGGCGCAACACCTTCCCCAGAACTTGCACACAAAACTTCCATAATGCAGTACACACAAGTGACTTCTGCACTTCTGAGAATGTGAATAATGAGATACTGTCGCCCTGTATTTATAGTAATTCTGGCAAGCTTGCCTGGGCCGACTTCTCCTTCTGGGTACTAATTAATTCATATTAATTATATTTCTGCAGCCAACATCTTGTCTAGGGTTTCCTTCATTTATTTGCTTCCTTACGGAACATTCTAATCTTGTCAAAGGTCACAATAGAGGTCCATACCTCCCGAAGCTACCATAATATCAACACTCCCTCCTAGCTAGGGAGGTATGGTCTTGAGCACAAACAGACCATTCAATTAGTAGTATCACGAGCACCGTCATTATTATCCAACTGGATAATCTCCATGACAACTGGTACAATATCAATTGATAGAACACAACTGTGTCTATCCACGGTAGTACACAACTACTCAAACTGTGACACATAGTCACAAACATTGGAACATATCCACCACAGTAGTATATCTCTACTGTATGGAGACAGGCAGTCTCCATAACAATCATTTGTTATCAACCTACACAAAAAATATTGTTAAAATAAACTGAATCATTTGGGCCAATCTTTCACTCACATCTGTGATATCTTGAAAGAATATCTGCCCTCAAAGTAGAACATCAACGATGGGCTAACTTCCTTATTCTTCTCAAACAAGGAAGAATAATTGTTCTGATTTCTGAACCTGGACCATTCCTCACCCTGGGCCATTCCTCCGACACTAAACAAAGTGTAACCTGGAGAGAATGAATCCGCCCAAAGGAATTCCTGTCCCTGATTGCTTAGCCTGGACCATTCCCCACCCTGGGCCATTCCTCCAGCACTAAACAAAGTGCAACCTGGAGAGAATGAATACACCCTAAGGAATGATTGTATGGACCATTTCCTCTGTTAACCACAAGAGGAAAAGATTGTCCTGTATCAACCTCCAAAATGAACCATTCCTCATGTTAACCACAATGAGAAATCGCTTTTCGGCGAGGCGGACCAGTCTTCTTGAGTAACCCTCAAGAAGAGAGACTGTCCTAGACCACTCCCCATGTTAACCACAATGGGAAGTTGATGTCTATGATACATCAACAATCTGGACCATTTCCCATGTTAACCACAATGGGAAATCATTGTCCATCGGAAATCTCAATCCACTTTCCAAACAAGAAATAATTTGTCCAAGATGGACTATTTTTCAATCACAAAAATAAATGTCTTCAATAATATTTTCAGTGCTCCCTCCCAACCTGGAGAGTCATTTCTTCCCTTTCAGCTAAGGGAGTTATTTCCACGATCCCCACCTTCTCTCGGAAATATGCAAACTTTATTCTGGATAGAGGTTTTGTCAGGATGTCTGTTGTCTGCTTGTCTGTGGGGATATACTCAAGCTTTACATCTCCTTCCTGGACTTTATCTCGAATAAAGTAGTATTTGATCTCAATGTGTTTTGACCTTTCATGAAACATGGGATGTTCTGATAATCTTATACAACTCTGATTATCACAATATATTATGGTTGATTATGGAATCTGATCAAATAAATCGGAGATTAACTTCCTTAGCCATATTGCTTATGTGCATGTTTCACATGCTGCCATATACTCTGCTTCTATTGTGCTGAGTGCGACAGACTTTTGTTTCCTTCTGCCCCAAGATATCATAGCAGAGCCCAAGCTGAAACACATACCTGAAGTGCTCTTTCTGTCTTCTGCACTTCCTGCCTAGTCTGAGTCTGTGAATCCATGAAGTTGGATATCATTGGATGCGGTATATCTCAAGCCATAGTTTATTATCCCATAAATATATCTTAATACATGCTTTGCAGCTATCCAATGCTCATGTCTTGGTTCCACCTGGAATTGGCTTAATGTATTCACAACAAAGCAAATGTTTGGTCAAGTATTTACCAAATACATCAATGACCCAATTAGTTGTCGATATAGAGATGGGTCTACTAGATCAAAATCTGGATCTTTCACTTTTCTTATATCCGTATTCATAGGAGTGTCCATGGACTTACAATCCATCATTCCAAACTTCTGAAGGATATTTATTGCGTACTTTCCTTGTCCAAGGAATACTTCACCATGCTTCTGACATACTTCTAGTCCCAAGTAATAATGCATGAGATCTAGATCTTTCATATCAAATTCAAAAGTTAATTCCTTCTTGCACTGGATGATGAGAGACTCTTCACCTGTTATGAATAGATCGTCAACATATAGTAGTAGAATTACAGGTGCATTGTCCACGACTTTGTAGTAAAGGTTTGGATCTGCATGACTCTTAGAGAAACCAAGTCTAGTTAGATAGTTGTCCATTCTGGCATACCAAGCCCTTGGAGCTTGCTTGAGTCCATATAGAGCTTTCTTTAATCTGAAAACGTGAGTCTCTGGAATGTACCTCAAACCCTTGAGGTTTTTTGATATATACTTCTTCTTTGACTGCTCCATTGAGGAAAGTTGTCTTTACATCCATCTGATGTAAGTTCCATCCCATGGAAGCGACAAGAGATATGATAGCTCGGATGGAAGTATATCTATCCATCAGAGAAAAGGTTTCGTCATAATCTTCTCCCTCCTTCTAGGAGAACCCTCTGGCTACGAATATTTCCTTGTATTTATCCATGCATTTGTCTGCTGCATGTTTGATCTTGTATACCCATTTTGAAGTTACCACTAATTTTTCTTTAGGTCTAGGTACGATTTCCCATACTTCATTTTTCATAATGGATTGATGTTCTTCCAACATAGCTTCTTTCCATTGCTCCTTTTGAACTGCTTCTTCAAATGTGGTAGGTTCTTCATCTAGAAGCTCTGTCATGTATGTTGCATAACTTGAGAATATTTTAGGTCTTTTACTCTTTCGGAATGTTCCTTCTGGAACCTTGAGTCTTTATGCATCTTGTAAGGTAGCTTCAAGCCAAGTTGGTCATTTCTTGGTCTTGGGTACGATATCTGAATCAATGTTTTCACATGGCTCGATCATGTTGTTCCTTTTCATCATTTTTGTTTTCTGTGTTTTCTTCATTAGGTTCTTCAATCTCTTCTTCTTCAATAGTTTCTTCTATGGATTTCTTGAAGGCCATATTTTCATTGAATGTTACGTCTCTGCTGACTTCGATCTTGTGTTGTTATGGAATATATATTCTATAGGCTTTGGATGAATCACTGGATCCTACAAATATCCCCTTCTTTCTTGAGGGTTCTAGTTTATTCCTTTTGTCCTTGGGAATGTGAGAATAAACAGGGCATCCAAATATTCTTAGGTTTTCCACATTAGGTTTCTTACATGAGAAGGCTTCTTCTGGTGTCATGTCCTTCAATATATGATGAGGACTTTTGTTCTACACATATATTGTTGTCATTTCTTCTTCTCCCCATAAGAACATGGATAGACCTTGATCATTCAGTAAGGCTTTTATGGTTTCTTCGATAGATCTGTTCTTTCTTTCTGCTACACCATTTTGTTGAGGATTATGAGGAACAGTCAGCTCCCTCCTAATCCCTATCGATTTGCTGAATGTAATGAATTCCTTAGAGGTGTATTCTCCTCCATTATCTGTTCTTAATGTCTTGATCTTCTTGTTCGTGAGGTTTTCTATCTCTGCTTTGAATTCTTTGAATTTGATGAATACTTTGTATTTTGTCTTTAGTAGGTATAGCCAAGTCTTTCTTGAATAATCATCTATGAAGATTAGGTAGTAAAGAGATCCTCCTAGAGATATGACTAGCATCGGACCACAAACATCTGAGTGTATTAGATCTAGGATCTCCTTAGATCTGTTGTTGCTGCTTGGGAATGGTTTCTTGATATTCTTCCAAAGGGCACATCCCTTGCAGATTCCTTCATGTGTAGATTTCAATTCTGGTACTCCTTCAACCATTCTTCTGAGAAAAGGTAATGCTTGATAATTAATATGAGTGTACCTTATATGCCAAAGCTCATTAGGGTTGACTTTGTCATGTACGAGAGCTTCTTCATTTTGTTCTAGTAGTCTATACAGATTTCCTTCACGACTTCCAGTAACCCTAGCATTTTCTATGCTAGAGTCTTTATGCCATGATAACACCTTTCCATCCACGAAAGTTATTCGGTTTCCTTTCTCTTCTAAGCAAGATATGGATACAAGATTCTTTTCTAAACCAGTTACATATAAAACATTGCTTAAGTGAACATTGTTACCTGACGCAGAACGCACTCCTCGGAGCACGCCCGCTCACACAGGATCTTCTTTTCCTCTCGGCCCGAAGAACTCCAAGGTTCCTCTATTTCCCTATCGCTAAATCTGCGCCCCACAGATTCTCTCTTCGCGCAATCCCCCCTTTTCTTAACTTATCAGGAAATCGGAACTCGCGACTTCGCGAGTCTAACGGTCGATTACTGGGCTCTCGAATCCCCGAGACCCAATGCCTTAGTCAACGCTGACTTCTTCCTGTATCTATCGGGACTTCTCTTATCGCGGTTTCGCTACTCGTGATTCCATGCACTTTGATTTTCCGACTCCCGATACCCGATGCAACGAAACTCCGATGCACGTGTGGGCTGTCTCTTCAACTCCTTGTTACCTCTATCGGGATTTCAGAATTCGCGGGATCGCGAATCCGGATGTCGATGGACTCGGAACTTTCCTTTTCCCGATCCCCGATACGGTGCCACCTGTTCTCCACTAGCTTCCATCGTGGCCCACACAACTCTCCCGTCGGGATATCGCGGATCGCGATTCCAACTGTAAGATTTCTCTATCTTCGAAAACCCCGATTCTCCGAACCCCGACTCCCTTGGATCTCCTGACACGCGTCCTTACTGATGGACGGTTCTGATCTTGTCAGGATATCGCGGATCGTAATATCGCAACACTCGTTGCACAAATTTGGAGCTTCGACTTGCGAATCCCTGATATGTGATGTCACGTGTAGATCTGACGATCCCTATGACCTGGGATCGACGGCCCTGCCCCTCCTAATCTTTGAACCTCTTCCACACTTATGCTATAACCTCCCTGCACCTCCGTGAGATCCAACGGCCCACGGAACTTCGTGAAATCCCCTCAAAGAATTTTGTCCGTCCGTTCTCCCCTTGATGATTTTTCAAAATGAAGAAGTGTCTCCCCACGAGACTCGTTCGCCCGCTCGCCAACCTGCGATGCTTCTCTCAGAATTTCCACGGCAGCTTCCCTGCACTTATCCCTCAGTGAATTTGAAGGCCTATTCCTCATGAGCTTTTCCACAACTTTAGTCTTCAGAAAGAACCCTTACACGCATTCCTTGCAGAAAATCTTCAACAACGCTTAAGTGTTGAAGGCACTCAACTCGACGCACACCTGCAACAGCAGTCTTTCGATACTTTGCTCAAAATTGCAACTCTGAGAATTAACTTGGCCTGTGCACTCCTTGCACGACATTTTTCCTAACTGCACCTGTTGGATGAATGAGAACAAAAGCTAACTCTAATTGGACCCTTCTGTCAACGCACTCCTTGCGGACAATTCAACTGCACTCCTTGCAGGAATCCTCTGGCTCAATTAGAGAAACAATTGAAACTCATTCACTCACCCTCTCAGACTTCAATTCAACCATGAAATCACATACACAACATATAAAGCAAATGTATAACTGTAAGCAGACATAAATTGAGCATAACATCAATACACAGAGAAACAACACAAAACCATGGATTTGAATCAAAGTTCTTCTATTAATTCAAACGCATGTACATGGGTGTTCTTTATACAGTTCTCTGCCTGCTCTTCTCTTCTTGCTCTTGTTCTATGCTACAATGATACAATGAGGGTGTCTATATCCGTTTTCCCTCTTGGACTCTAAGCTATCAAATCTAGAATTAAATTCCTATCTACCAGCATTAACTATATTAAATGTCGTCTATCTACTAAAGGATGAGAGCTATCCGCTCAAGGTCCATTACAATATACAAAGGAGCCTCCTCTTAAATGATTCATTTAAGATCGCGCAACAGTTCCAAAGCATTTTCAAAAAATTTGTGTTGGCTTGTCCAGCTGTCCTTCGCTTCCGCGCTGGCTCGCTTGATGTGTTGGCGATGCTCCTGCATCATTACCTGATTTCAACTTGACAGAGGCTTGTCCAAATCCTTCGACGGGGTAAGTTCTTTTGTCTCCAAGCTCTACCTTGTACAATGTCTTCTTCTCATTTAGATTTGAGAGTATGGCTTGATCTCCCGTCATGTGCCTAGAAGCACCACTATCGATTATCCACATCTCATCTTCAATCGTTCCAGTGAGTGTTGAGTAATGTAGAAGATTGATTGTTTCACTCATGTCTTCGGTTGACTGATAACTAGTCATGCCTTGATCCAAAACTTCAACTCTAACGTTTTTGTCTTCTGAGAGAGCCAAAAGGTGTGTTGAACTAGGGAAAATCTGAATATCTTCTCTTTGAGCGAGATGCTCCATCACAAGGTGTTGGATCTGAGATTAGGGTTTCTGCAACTGCTTCTGCTAGTAACCCTAGTGACAGTGTCTTGGAAGCTTCTCCTGCTAGTAACCCTAGCGGCAATTCCTCAATGAGCTCAATATCCTAGAGGCTATGCTTTCTTCCAGTGTTTATACTAAATGAAGGAGGTGTGGGCCCATAACCTGCTAGAATATGAAGTATTGTGCTCCTTTTACCATTGACAATACCCTTGTCACCCAACCAAAGGCCGAAGCCACCCTCCGAGCACCTTGACCTTAATAGAGAGAAGAATCCTGGTAGCAATCAATAGCCAAGCAAGGCTAATGCACCAAGAAAGAAGGTAACCAAATCTTATCAGATATTCCAACTCAGAAACGGGTGCAACACCTTCCCCAGAACTTGCGCACAAAACTGCAAGACTGCAGTGCACACAAGTGACTTATGCACTTCTGAGAATGTGAATAATGAGAGACCGGTGCCCTGTATTTATAGTAATTTTGGCAGGCTTTCCTGAGCCGACTTCTCCTTCTGGTTACTAATTAATTCATATTAATTATATTTCTGCAACCGACATCTTGTCTAGGGTTTCCTTCATTTCTTTGCTTCCTTCCGGAACATTCTAATCTTGTGAAAGGTCACAATAGAGGTTCATACCTCCCGAAGCTACCATAATATCAACAATGGGGAGTCTCGTCACGCCCCTCCTGAATCCAAATGGGTTGCAACCCACTAACTTGGCCACATGCAAGTTTAATTGCATGATTAATGACATCTCACTTGTAATTTAATGGATATATTGATAAGTTTCTATGTTGTTGAGGGTTAGACATCCCTCATTTTTCAAGATGGAAAGGTTTTCATAGAAATATGCCTCTTTATTATTTTCCCTCATTAAATGATATAAACTAAGCTTTGAAAATGTGAGTTGATATTTCCTTATCCAACCAACCACATAAGCAAGTCTAATGTCAAAAGGGATAGACCCATGTACCATATGTCTGATAATGATCAAGAAATCCCCTATTGCAATCGGATTTTGAAGATTTAAGGATTTAGCAAGGATCAATCCTTGCAAAAGAGAAAAATGTTCTACAAGGTTGTTTAAGAGAGTGCCAATATTCCATGAAAATAAATAGATCAATTTTTCCTTGGGATTAAAAATAACCACCACCACCACCCCCACCCCCACATCTGCCACCCCTAGGTTTTATTGGATTATTTGTCAAAGAAGAGGAAGAATAAGGATCGGTCTTCTCTCCAAACCTTAAAATCATCATGGTTCAAATGAAGTGGCCAACGTGATATTCAAATTGTGGGTCATTTACAATTTGGAATACAATTGGGAAATGTGAAATTTCTCCATCCACAAGCCTTCATCTTTTTCCAACAATTGTGGTGACGAACGGAAAAGGCCTTTAGAGTCGATGTGCTTTACCAAAAGAGCCATGGCGGCTCTACTTGCCACCAAGTCAAGCTTTGATGATTACTGATGAGGGATTGATCCATTCTTTATTAACCACAACTTCCAACATATATATTTTGGTAAAGAAGCTCATAATCGATTAAGTAGAGGTTTGTTTTTGAAGGATCCTCTACATGCTACACCATTTATCAAATAGACTTTTTCCAATAATTTGCATTCCCTCTAATTCCATGTTGTTTGACTTGATCTGTAAAACTACATTCCAAAAAGAGACAACGAGATGTTTCAGTATTGTTCTTACAAAGGACACATCTAGATCGACCTTGAATGCCACACTTCATCAAATTCTATGATGTCAATACCCTCCCACGTGCCAAGGTCCAACGAAAGATATTTATTTTTGGAATACCCTCCAGATGCCATATTTTACCCCAGCTAAGAGATCTAGGGGGGAGTTAGATCAATCAATTGATGCTCATATCCCTTCTTAATAGAATAATTAGATGTATCCCAACATCTCTAATCACAGGAGGTCAGACATAATGGAGCATAGCCTTTGAGGGAGGCGAACCCAAATTCCAACCATAGCATCATCTCATATTGGACTAGGAGGATATGCCAGAAAGAGAAATTTATCCTTGAGAGTCTAACTAATCTTTCAGAGGACAAAGTTCTGGATTTGAACTCAATGGTTGGTTTCCCATAATATTGTCATTCCACTAGTCAATTGTTTTCCCATTACCAGGAACCCAAGAAATTTTTTATTTCAATAATGGAATGGATGATTTAATCATCTTCCAAATTGGAGATCCTTCCCTTGTTGCAAGGGCTACATCCAAACATGTTTTCCTTATTCCCATAAAATATTTCTTATGTATGATTTTCTTCCACCAATCATATTTCATTGTGATAAAACAATAGAGAAGCTTGGCTCCCATTGAAAGATTCATCAAGACTAGGTATTTTATAAAAAGGTCACCATGCCCCATGGGTGCTCTAACTATAGCCCAGTTAACCAGATGGAATATCTTACTATTTGATTTCCCTCCTTCAAAAATAATTATTCTAATCTCTTTCACTATCTACTTATTTACTCCCATTGGAGATAAAAGAGCCTAGTATTGAAAAATAGGTAATGCCAATATAACTGATTTGATAATAAGCAAACACCCTACAAGATTAAGCCATTGTGCCCCTCGCATGAAAAATTTGACTTTGATTTTACTAATAACATGTTGCCACCAGTGAGAAGAAGAGGAATGCATACAAATGGGCATAAATAGATATTTAAATAAAGACCAAGCATCATTATGAGGAAACAGGAAAATGCTAGAGATAGCAATAAGAAGATTTTTGCTCACATTCTAGGTGTAGATCTGACACTTGTTATGATTGATCAAACCTTCATAGACTTGGATAAAAATATCCAAGCTTTTCTTGAACCTCCGCACCATGATGGTGGAAGATCCTCCTAATAAGATATTCTAGTTTGAAAACTGAGAGTGATTGATTCTTTTGACACCTCTTACCATTTTGATTCTAGAGAAGTTCTCATTATTCTATTTTGATTCTAGCAATATGTGGAGTGATCCTTCCATTATGATATACTTTAGACGTGATAGAGGACAACCTTGTCTAAGGCCTATGTTGTCTTTAAATAAACCAAAAGAACTCTAACACATAAGAGACCCATTAACTAAAGGGGAAATCTAGGGGTTTCTTATACATGAAGAGACCCATGTGATGAACTCAACATAGAAGCCAAATATGTGGAGAACATCGAAAAGGAAAGAATGTTTGACCCTGTCCAAATCATTAGCCATATCAATATTGATGAGCATACCTTTGTCACCTTTCTATCTACTTGAATGGATCGATTATTGTACCAAAATAATATTATCCATCCTTTGTCTTTTTTCCATGAAGCCTCCTTGATTCTCTAAGATTATTTTCGAAAGTAGAATTTTTAGCCTATTGGCTATGATTTTGGACATGATTTTGTAGGAATCATTGCATAAATAAATGGGTCAGAATCTTGAGAAGGAATAGGGGTTATCTTCTTTATGGATAAGAGTAAGAAAGGATGAGTTGTTTTTCCTCTAATTTGATAAGTCTTGTGCACATATTTTATCATCTTGATAAGGTCAAATTTGATAATATTCCAGCAAACCCTAAAAATTTGAATATAGAACCCATTTGGACCAGGGGCCTTATCCAGAGCTAGCTCCCAAATATCTTTCTGGACCTATTCCTCAAATATTTCATGTATGATATTGGAATTGTCCCCATGGAAGATTAAGGAAGGGATATTTTCTAGCATGGCCACAGTTTCTTTCGGATCTCCTCCATCCTTTTTTAGAGTATAAATAAAAAAAAATGGGAAAGCATAGTAGCCTTGATCTCTTTGAATGAGTTGGTAGAATCTCCACTTGGAGTGGAGATCTCCTTTACATTGATTTTCTAAAGCTTGGCCCTGGTCTATTTGTGAAATAAGGTTGTATTACTCTCCTTTTGTCAAACACAAACTTCAATACTTTAATCTCCATTTTCCTTCCTTGACTCATAAGGGTTTTTTATATTTGTGGAAAGTTTCTTTGTATTCAGTTAACATATCAATCGTGACCTGCTCCTGCTCTAGTCTTTCTTGGATTTGATCTAACTTTCCTTGCAATCATGGATCTCTTTTTTCAGTGGAGAGTAGGAAGATTTGGCCCAATCCTTAAAAGCATTCTTTGTTACTTTTAGTTTATGCTCCTAAATATAGAAAAGGTATCCAGTTACCCAACCGCTTGATGATCTAGAAATGATGTCCAGGGAAGATTCATTCTACATCTATAAAGGGTTAAACCTAAAAGTGAGATCCAATTATCCAACCACTCCATGATATAGAAATGATGTCTAGGGAAGATTCATTCTACATCTATAAAGGGTTCAACCTGAAAATGATTTGAAAATTCAATGTTTCTAGTGGACACTCCACTGAGGAACACAGAAAAGCTTATTTTATATTGGAAAAGAATGTTGAGATTTGTATTTTGTGTTATTGCTTTCAATGACAGTATATTTAGTGAAACGATATCGGTAAGTAGTATTTTAATACCAGCCCTTACTATCAAGGGGGCTTGCAGATTCAATGAAAATGGGAGGTTGATATTGCCTCGCCAGAGTTCCAAGTTTGACCAATGACATACTTATGCTTTTGTTGGGGCTTGTGGATGTGTATGTGCAGTTGGGGAAGGTACAGATAATAAATAAATAAAAAGTACCAACCCCATTGTTTCTCAATTCAAGCCAGCCACAAATAAATACCAACCCTCAATGTTTCTGGATTCAAATCTTGTAAAAATTTAGAAACCATATTGGATGTTAGATTTAAGACAGATTAATATCAAATGGAATGTATGTGGAGATGAATTGGAACATTAAAAAAGGAACAAACTTTGCATCTCTTGTTCCCAATTTCATAATAGTCATACATGCACACATTCACAGTAGTATCAGTGTTTCATTGGTCATTGATCTTTTTTTCGATGGAATACGCATTTTCGGAAACTCTCGAGGTAGGGGACATTGAGTGATTGGCCATGAATGCGCATGCATATTGATTTTTTTTCAATGGAATACACATTCTGGGAAACTCTCCAAGTAGGGGACAATGAGTGAGATCTAATAATATCTATAGAGCCCCTTTGAACTCCTACTTGTAATTCACAACACTCAACCACTTGAGCTAATCCACTAGACTACACACATATTGTATTGATCTTGAAAATCAAATATCTTTAAAAAACAATGACATAGCTGATTCTTCTCCCTTATTAAATGTCCAATAATGATCCAAAACCAAGCACAAAAATGACTTGATAAGAAATTTATTGCATATACACAAGAAGGAACTTAAAAAGCCTATTACACTTATAATTTCAAGGATGGTAAATTTGAGGTATGCAAACTTTTATTATGTTTGTTTTTTTAATAAACAAAATGTTCCCATCTTTATACAATATTGTTGTCATTTATCCATTTTGATTGAAGCATCCATGGATAGGGATAAATTCACCTCCACTTAGATGTGAATTATGGTTAACTGATATGAAACAGTGGCATTTCTTAAGGCCTGAAATACATATAATTTTTGTATGCATCCTCTATATATATCCATCAAGTTTTGTAACTCATAAGAAATTGGAATATTTATTATGGCCACCTTTTATGCTTGATATTCTTTTTGGTGGAGGGCTCAACCATCGCACATGAAATCTGTAATTACATTACATTGAGCATTACATTGTTATAAACTCTTTAGTATCTTAGAAATTATTCTTAGGATTTCAGCTAATTTGTACAATCTAAGTTGTTCTTAACCGCCAAACATCAACTCTAACTCAAGGTAGGAAAGGGGATTGTGACAATAGACATGTAAATTAATAGTCAAAAGGAATATACTGAAACTTAAAAAAAAACTAACAGTGTTACCTATAACTCAACATTCATATAAGTAACAAAAATATATAGATAAGAATGGCATTATAAAAACTAAATACATATAAATAGTGGAGTCACTACACATTTAAGGGTGGATTGCACTTGCAAATCTGAATTTCTAAATAGACTTGTTGAATGTATTAATAAAATGATAAGATCTCTACAAAGGAGGAGAATCCTTATTAATGTCATTTAGAATATATGGAAACACTATCTTAAATTTCATTATCTTGCATTATGTACATGGAGTCTAATTTAAGGACGGTACCCACGGTAAACCCTAAAATCATGGTTAAAACTATTACATTAATATACTCAATAAGAGCTCAACATGTCACTTACAAGAATTGAACCTAGGTGGAGAGGATAACAATCATTCTTCCCAACCACTCAAGCTAAACCCAATTGTCAATATAATTAAATCATACAATAATAGAGAGATATTTGAATCTGAATCACTTTAATCATCAAATTATCAACTAGTTATATTAAAATAAAATTATTATGTTTAAAGCATGGAAAGAAAAAGTTTTTTATTTCTAAAAAAACTTTATGATAAAGAAAATAACCTACAAAATTTGTAAAAACATAAATGTTTATAACTCCTAAGTAGATTAGATTAGTATTCTAAGAAACCTTTCCATTTTTGTGTGCTCCAAGAATTTTTGTATAAATAAACATCTCATTACCCAACTTATTTTTTCAAATAAGAAACATGAAAGACACCATAAAGTCTTCCCTTGTTAAAAATGTCTAGCAAATAACTAGCCACATCATCCATTTTGCTCTCACTCTCTAGAGATTATAATACTTTGTTTAAAACTTAATGTTCCATTTTTTATTATATTTTTACAAATATAATAATAAAAATGTAAAAGTTAATTTTGTACCTTTATAAATGTCCATTAATAAACGAAAGATAATCACAATTAATTTGTTACATAATCACAAGAAAAATATTAAAAAGCCCATTAAACTTTTGATTTCCGAAATGCAAACATTTACAATGTTTGATTTTTTTTTAAATATTCCAATGTTTATATGTGTTGTCATGGGATATCCAATTTCATTCAACCATACATGGACACCTTCATGTGGATGTAAATTATGGCCTCTTGGACCCTAATTATGGCCTCTTCATGTGGATGTAAATTATGGCCTTTATTATATATATTTATATATCATACACTATATTATATATTATTATATTGATACATCATTTATCATATAAATTATTTATATATATATTGTAATTATATATATATATATATATAT
>ML797232.1:354506-384923 GCA_009831015.1 Picea engelmannii | reverse complement strand
ATTTGTACACCTTATCAATCATGATAAGACAATAATAAGTCATATTTACATCAAACACTATTGGGTCCATTTCCCAAAACTTTGTGCTATGGGTCTTTCTTCAAGGGTTGACATCAATGACAACCAACCTTAATCAACAATTAAGGTTGTGAACACCTCATCCTTGGTCTTCATAAAGAAGATCTAGGTTTTCCTAGAAAAATCATCAATATCACACAATCTATAGTTTGGGAAAATCCCAACCCAATCCATGGATGAGTGACAACTATGGGAGTACCTACCCACCGTCACCTTAGATAGACACTCCCCTCACTTTAGTGATGAAGAAATCACCACAAGGGGGAAATCATGGTGACTCTAGGAGGATTGAGAATGAAAGTGTGAGAATGATCGATGGACACCACTATAGGTAAATATTGGAGAAGGAGTAACGCTTGAGAATAATTCTTGTAGATAGAGAATGGTTTTCAAGTGTTGTGTACCTGCAAAACAATGTTATCCCTCCCCAAAACAAGAAAAATGATAGATATACAAGCCTTAAACAAAAGGGAATCAAGCAAGAATCCTTATTGTCCCAAATTGCAGTTGTATATATACCTACAAAAATACCTGCAGTATTTTTTTCAAGTGTTGTGTACCTGCAAAACAATGTTATCCATGCCCATAACAAGACAAATGATATATATACAAGCCTTAAACCAAAGGGAATCAAGCACAAATATTTATTGTCACAAATTGAAGCAGTATATATATATATATATATATATATATATATATATATATATCAGCAACAAATGATAACAATAGCTGCAAATTTGACCATCCAAAATCTAGTACAAGATATCAAAAATAAAGCTAGCAATGACTAGTCAAACTTACAATGTTTAAAGAAAGACTTTGGTGCAATTAAGGGTTGTTTTTATGTTTTATCAACAAGTTATTATGACATCCAAGTCACTGTATCAAAAAATTGCTACAACAGCAAGATCTAGCCATAGAAATCAGCAAGTAAACCGTCCAAATAATAGCCAATAACTAGTAAAACAATAATCTAGCTTCACATGTAAATTTCAGCGGTAGATTAGAGAGCAATAGATGATGAAAAAATTATTTTGCATCATCCCTAATGGTTGTAGCAATAATTTGTAACAGAAAAGAGAATTACTTGGCTAAACTAGATGCCCTTAAGGAACAAACAAGCTTATAGAATGAAGAATAAATTCCAACTTGAACGATTGCAGTATCTCCAATTTCCACGTATAAAAATACAATGATTTTGTTTCTCCAATGAAAAAATATTAGTTCCTTTCCAATTGCGTGATGGAGTCTCTTGTGTAAGAGATAGGGTTTGTTACTTCTCTAGGGGTGTAATCCTTTTTACTCCCTGGAGAAAATAAAACTTAGCGAGGTAAATCTAGGAGGGTGTAAACCTATTTACTCCTAGCAACCTTTGAAAAGTAGCTTATTCAAAACAATAATGATAGATATCAGTGGAGGTTTTACGACTTTCTACTCCTCCAATGGTTTAGACAAACCTATCTTGAAACAAGAATAGAAAGACACAATTAATGCAGAAATTTCTTACGAATTCCAAGAAAAAACATGAAGAAACCCTCTTTTACCAAGAATATTCCACCACAATAGCAAGAACAAGACATCCAAGAGATAGTGCCTTAGCTTCCTTCACCAAAAGACAAGTACTAGCATCCACAAGAGAGAGATAGAGAGAGATAGAGAAAAATGCCCAAGTAGGGTGAAAATTTCAGCCATACAATATGTAATTCTCAAGTGAATTATGATCCAAATGGCAAAGGGGTGACCTCTATTTATATGAGGTCACTTGAAACCCTTTTGCCAACTTTGTGAAAATTCAACATCAAATTAGAGAGGTTGACCTCCCTATTTGTCCTTTTAAATATTAATTCAAATTTGCAAAAAGAAAATCCCCTTTTAGGGGTGACGTCATGCCCTAAAGGGTGACATAGGGCCTCTAGGAGAGACGTTGAGCCTTTGATGAATAATGTTGGGCCTCCAAAGGCCATAAATCATGCCACCAAGTGCTCTATCATGTGCCAAGTGTCTCTCTCTCCATCAAACCATGACCATCACCATCAACAAAGCGAAACCCCATCAAAACCCTAAACCCATGTGACGTTTAGGGCGTAAGGTGTGGCATCTTACGCCTTCCAAGGCCATCGTTGGGGTGCAATGATTTGGAATATAGTCATATCACGGTGTCCAAGTGCCTCCAAAGGAAACCTTCCTCTTCCCATGTATCTAGGGAGAAGGGGCGCATCATCCAAACTATGGGTTTCATGCCTCAAAGAAGGTCCAAGTGACCTTGTTCCTTCACGATCAAGCTTTCACATGTCAAGGACTTGCAAATACAAACAAGTACGCCCTCAAGCGTCCACAAGTCACAAGTATGATGTGAATTCATCCATATCTAATAAAAGAACCATCCAAACATGTGCATCAAATCCTTCCTTTTCAAAATAAGCAAATCCTCAAAGACCTTATACAACTTGCCAAATTTAGATATGGGAGGGGTGTTATAATGCCCTATTGGGTGAACCAATTCCTCAAGTAGGGGATGTTTCCAAGGAGAATCCTTTCTAGGTTATGTATTGAATGTGAGGTGGATGGGGTTAGACTTCTAGGTATGGGTTTTCATGAAGTACAATGCGCTCGTATTGTCTCATTTACGGGTGCATTTGTTGAAGGCTAGCCACATATTTTTCCTGTTTTTGTTTTTAAATCATATTTTTCCAAGACCTTTATTATCCATTCATTTTTCATGTGTTTCCAAGTTGAAGACAGTAAGGGGTACTAAAAAGCAAATTTGTATCCCACATACGCTCTACCTTGGTTTGCATGCTTTTCCAAATTGAAGACAATAAGAAGCACTAAAAAGGAAACGCATAGCCCACATACACTTTACCTTGGAAAGTTTTATCACTCCACCAATACTCCCAAGGATGAGAAGGAGACCAACAGAGGTAACCACAAACCAATCTTTTGGTTTGGTATCTAGCCCTACCAAACTAGAGAGGGCTCTCTCAATTATAACAGTCAACAATCTGATTGGAGTGCAAAGGATTTAGACTAGGTAGTTTAATATCAGATGGGTTCTGAGTTTTTAGGGTTTTGATTTTGGATCAGGGATGAAACTCAAGTAACTAGGTCAGAGTATCAAAGGGTTACAACAACAAATATATCGATGAGCAAGGTAGAAATGGTTTTGTGATGGTTGTAGGGTTTTGTAGGTGTAGTGTAGGGTTTGAAAGAGTAAGAAGGTCTTAATGAGAATGTGCACCATGAATTAATTAATCAAGAAGGAAAATTACACAAAATGACATTCCCAACAAAACAGAGCTTTCATAGAAAGAATTTTGCTTATAACCTTTAAGGAAGATCACTGAAGAAAGAAGATATGGTAAGGAGACATGTATATCATTCATATAAAACTATAACAGAGAAAATACATCATCAAAAACTCACTGTGCATGAATTCCAAGATAATAGTTGCAACTGCTCCTTTGATTTCCTGAATAAATAGATGAAGTGCAAGCTTCAAGAGTTCCTCTCTCTGGTGTCCCCCCCTCCATCAAAATGACTAAGAAAATGATACAAATAGACCAAAACAACCTCTCCCCTCTCTCAGGGGTCGAATACATGAGTGGTGGAGTAGTTCCCAAAATATCTATAACCATAACCTAATGAATAGGGAGGTTAACCAACTCTCCTCTTAATAGCAAAACTGATACATTTGACCATAAAAGACATTTACAAGAATATATCTACCTCACATTCACTCTAACCAACCTATTTAAATCTCATTACATCATCACAAAATAAAAAATGATAAATTACATCAGTGGAGGTCGAATCTGGACTAAGTCAACTGAGAAAAGTGACTTTCAAGTGAAAACGCAGTGAATTCAGGTAAAAGCACAGTGCCATCTGGGAAAAATGCAGTGCCAACTTTCAGGGAAATTTTGAGTGACTTCCTGTACTCCAAATTATGATCTGAAGGTACCATTGGAAATATTAGGATGTCTAGTTGTCCATAGAGTATTTAATCAATCAAAATGGTCTCTCCAAGGCTGAGAAAAATGGATTCTTCCAAGGTCACTCCAAAAGTGCAGTGCCTAGTCCAGAAAGATGGCACAAAGGTGTTTTTTGACTAGTTTTTTTCTTTTTCCATCAAATGTGTAGGTTGACATGGAAAAAAAAGTTGATAAAATGGATATAAAGGTCCATATATTTCCAAAAATGCAAATTTTTTGTCATTTGGAGCTTGTGAGGAAAAGCGCAGCGCCAAGGCATTGTGTTTTTGTACATGCCCGAAATTGTCAATTTTTCTTTGTTTTCTGCAAAACTAAGGATAAAATATGTAGCTATATCTCTCTAACCATAATACATTTTACAAAAATGAGAGAGGTTTTTTTTCTTTGGTATGTTTTGAACAAAAACCTCCTCCCGTTTTCAAAACTACTTTCCCATTTGTTCACAATATTCTTTGCAAAAGGATGTCTAAAACAGGACTTTGCACAATCAGAAAAATAGGCTGTGAAGATGTGAATGTATCTCTCATGATGTACTAGCCGTGTAAAATATGAAGTAGGTTCTCTGTAAAGAGTAACTAAACTTTTAATTGCAACTTTGACACAAGTGCACTCTAATAGGACTAAACTACTTGAAAACTACTTGACTAAACATGATAAACTATTTTTCATCATGTATCTCTCATGATGAACAATCTACTCAAAACATGTAATTTTTATTTTAAGATGATTCTCCAAGTGACATGTTTTGAGTAGATTGTTCTTGTTGTGCCAAGAGTGAGTTTCTTGGACTCTCTGAGTATGCTTGGATGGTGTTGATGGTGTAATTTGGCTAGTAGGCTAACTAGCAGAAGACAAAAAGAAATTTGACTGAATGAATGTCTCCCAAGTGATGTCCATTTGTGCAACTTGATGCAATACAATGATTTTGATGAGGGCATGGTGAAAAAGGCTGGCTTGATGATCACTTTGTTTATGCTGCACCTTCTCTGCCATTTTATCCAAGCTCTTGTAGAGGTAGTAGGATAGGTTAAGTGGTTTTAACCCTGTGAAATGCATGAGCAATCTGAAATGATACTTGTACAATCTTGAAAATTTTCCCTCACATGTAATTACTTCATAATGACCCTCATCAATGGAGAAAACTTCTCAAGGAGTTGTCCAAAAGTAAAATCTTTCTTAATGATGTCTTTGTAGTGACCTTTTATGAAGGGTTTTTAGTTTTGTACATCCAAGTCTAGGCTCTTAAACCACTTTTCCCCACTGATTGTTATCCATGTGGCTGAATACGGACTATGATGGTATGACTGAGATAATGATGATGACCTTTCAGTGATGACACATCCCACTGAGTGATGTCAATGAACGGGACATGAAAATTTTTGAAAGGATCAGTAATAGACCTAGACACACTAGCGAGTGACCAAATTTTTATTTTGAAAACCTAATGTAATGATAAAAATTTGACTTGAGACCCTAACAAAAACCTTGTAAGAGAATATTTGATTACTGGTGACTACTGGACTCTAACATAAATCATTATTGATTAATTTGTTATTTATTTTATGGGTCCCTCATTTTTTGAGAGACATTTCATTATTCTCGGTATCTTAGGGAGATATCTTATTGCATGATATTTTTTCCAGGGCACCTCCGAGCCTAGTGGCCCCTTCCTCCCGTGAAATGAGGTGCATGCCCTTCTTGGGACGATAAGCCTGAAAACCTAAAAGATGGGGATACATAAGGGAAGAAGTAATGGAAAGTGGCAAGTATGAGTGGAAATGGTATGGTGACCCTTCAAGGAGACCCCCTATTAGCAACCCTTTCCCTGAGGGAGGCCACTTACTATGAAACCATAACACTCACCAAGGTGAAATAGGGAAAAAAACATAATTTTGAAGAATTTTTTTTCAAAATCAAGAAAGGATCCTTTTTCAACATGTTCAAATGCTTCAAATATTGAAATGAAAATTACCACGACACCAGACTTGTTACCTCATGATGCAAGACATGTTGTTCTCTGTGGGCCAAGCTGGGTGTGGTGGATGTTCTTTCCATCAATTGGATAGTGATGTGTGGTATGATAGAGGACCCCACCTTGTAATATGCCTCTCTATACTCCATGTCTACAACCTAAGGGCCTCAAGACATCAACTCCTTAGTTATCCCTAAGAATGGGGGATAACATCTAGCTCCTACTCGAGGACATGTACTCGTCGTAGAGTGCATGTGAACCTCAACATATCCTGGTAAGACTTGTACCTACACACATTGAAACACACTAAATGTTGGGTATCGAGGGTGGCTCACTCACCCTTTGTCCATATGATCAAAATTTCAACTAATCTTTAAAAGAAAATTGTGCATTTTTTTCAAAAAATTATAAACTAATATGCAATATGATGAAAGAAAATGATCATAAAAAGTATGAAATAATGCAAGTAGAGCATAATGAAAATGAGATATGACATGAAAATATAAGTAGATGCAACTAAAGTATCATGAGAAAGAAAATACAAATGCAAGGAAAAACAGATGACCTACCTACTTACCTGGGGCCCATGGCCCTGAAGAAGTCAAGTTCCTTTGATGTAGGGTCGGAGAAGAGACCCATCAACTGGAAATGGAATTATTCTCCCATCCATGGCACACAAGTAATATGTTCCCTTCTCGGATTTCTTCTTAACGATGTAAGGTCCAAGCCATAAAACTTTGTTTCCTTTATCATACTTGGGCTTTCCCTTCTTCTTATCCCACATGAATGCAAGGCTTCCTTCACCAAAGTTGATATGGGGTATGTTTTCAAGGTAAGGTTGTGAAGGTGGTTCTTCCTTGACCATATATCTAATAGCTTGTTCCCACTCTTTATCTTGCTTGTCTCCTTCCTTCTTGAGTATCTTGATGGATCCTAGTTCTTTTCCTTGGAATTCTGCAATCATTTCTTTTTATTCATCTGTCCTCTGAAGAAATGTATTTTTGCAATCTTCTTCTGCAAAAGGTAAATATTGGGGATCATATTCAATGATCTGTCGCGGCACATCAAACTCACAATAACTATGATAATCAAGGTGGTTTGGATCCATCACATGCTTCTTGAACACCAATCGACTATATAGGATCTCGAAAGTACCATCCCCCATGGGAATATGTGCATGAGCGAGATCCATGTTAAGGAAAACTCCTATGTTTTCTTCCCAACTTCTTGATAAAATCATGCCCAAGCATTTGGAACATTAGCTACTATTTTGTTCATGATGAGACTGATATGAGTTAAATCCAGTAAATACACCTCCACATATTCTATGAGACCATACACTTTCACCTTTTTTGAATCAATGTTGCAGACATCTCCATATGGGTGAGTTGTTTTCAAACCAAGTTCTTTCATAACCTTCAAGGACATCACATTTGTTGAAGCTTTGGAATCCAACATGCACTTATTCAAGTGGAGACAGTTCACACCCAAAGAAAGATAGAAAGGAGGATTTTGCTCCCTTTGTTTTCCATGATACATGGTGTTTAAGATCACAAGAGGATATTCTGCCTCATCAGGTACCTTCAATGCCTTCAATACTTCTCTTCTTACAGATGGCATCTTGCACATTTCAACTACAGGTACCGACATATTCATCTTCCCAATCATGGTCATAACATCTATGTTCAGTCAAAGTTCTTCATTTGTTGGCGTAGGTTTTTGGAGCAAGTCATGCATCGGTGGTGGAGGAGGTCAAGGAACTTCTTTTGTTGGTTGGGGTAGAGCCTATTTTGCTTGCGGTGGAAGAACTAGAGTTGGTGGAGGAGGAAATGGAGCTTTATTTCTTCTTTCATATGTCAACATTTATTTCTTCCTAAAATTATTCTTTGCATTCTCATCTAGTTGGTTAAGCACTCTTAGTCATCCCTTCCTGGCTCGCCTTTTCCTGGCCTCCTTTATTTGTTCTTATGTAAAATCTATACATTCATCATCTTGAAAAGAAATATTGTATCAATGAAGTTCATCTGGCTTTAAGAGCCTGAACCCTCTTCATCTATTCATATTGGACAATCATCTTCTAAATGTGCTTCATTACAAGGCAAGTACCATGGAAACTCTTTTGTATTGACCATTCTAACTGGATTCAATGTGTTGGGAGATTTTGCCTCATGTTGAGGCCTTGTCTTCCAAACTGTGTTTGGTTGTCTAAAAACCTGGGGTATCGGAGCAAACTAATTTCTCTCTAATGTTGTCAACGTGTTCATAATATGATCCTGACTTTGGACAAAATGAATATTCATATGATCAAACTTTTGAACTAGGAGAGTGATTGGGTCTAATGCAGTGCTTGTTGTAGTCTTTTTTTTGCTTCCACCTTGGCACAAGGAAACTGAAAGGGCTCAATAATTGAGCTGATGAGATTTTCCTCGATATGTGCACTATATTCCATGTCCTTTACCAAAGTGTCTAGTGCTTTATCCTTGAGGATAAAACCAAATTGTCCTTCAAAATCATTCATGTACAGGACAAAAACTGTTGGTGGTGGTGGAAGTAGATCAGTCAAGATTTGATCATATAGTTTATCAAATCTAGTGTTGAATTCCTTCATTGTTTCATTTTCCTTTTTCTTGATTTGATTGAAATGTGCTAATAGCATTATGTTGTCTTTCTTTGTTGACCATCTGCTTTTGAGTAATTTAGTGAAATCATCATAGGATGCCAAATCATTATCGGGTAGTCCTCTGAAACACCTCTGGGCATATTCAATAAGAGACATGGCTAATAGCCTCATCGCAAGGTCTTCATGTTCCACACCTTCATTCAATAAGGCCACACCTATTGCATATAAATGGTCTTATGGTGTCATCACATCATTTCTAGTGAGTTTTGGCAACCATTTATGACTCTCTTTGGGCATAGATTGGGATATCCAACAAGGGTTTCCAAGTTCAATTGTTTGAAAAAGTTACTAGACCAAGTGTGAGCCATTTTTTTGAGGGGAAGGAAACCTTGCAACAAGGTTTTGAAAAGGGAGAATTATGAGGAGGCCTTCTTCAGTAAACCTTAGAAGGTTTGAATCTTCTTGGGGGAAGTGTTGGTGGATTCTGGGATGGTGGAGTCGCTAGATAAGATTTATGAAAGGCTCATCAAGAATGGAAAGGGAACTTCCCTCAAGTGGATTTTCCAGAAAAGCTATGGGTAAAGATTTGGGATAAAATCTTGCCAAAGTGTTGTTACGGCTCGAAAGAGGATTAAAAATCCTCCTCAGAAATGGCACCAAAATATTATCGCACAATTTGTAGTTTGGGAAAATCCCAACCTAATCCATGGATGAGTGTCAACTACAGGATTACCTACCCACTATCACCTTATATAGACACTCCCCTCACTTTAGTGATGATGAAATCACCAAAAGGCGGCAATCCCAGTGACCCTAGGGAATTGAGATGGAAAGTGTGAGAATGATCGATGGACATCCCTATAGGTCAATATTAGAGAAGTGTTAAGGCTTTAGAATGAGTCTTGTAGATGGAGAATGGTTGCCAAGTGTTTTTTACTTGCAAAACAATGTTATCCCTACCCAGAACAAGACAAATGATATATATACAACCCTTAAACCAAAGGGAATCAAGAAATAATCCTTGCTGTTTCAAATTGCAGAAGTATGGAAATATATATATCAGCAACAAATGATAACAATAGCTGCAAATTTGACCATCCAAAATCTAGTACAAGATATCAAAAATAAAGCTAGCAATGACTAGTCAAACTTTCAATGTTTAAAGCAAGACTTTGGTGGCATTAAGTGTCATTTTTTATTTGTTATCACCAATTTATTATGACAGCCAAGTGGCTGTAGCAAAAAATTGCTACAGAAACAAGATCTAGCCACAGAAATCATCAAGTAAACCATCCAAATGATAGTCAATAACTAGTAGAACAATAATCTAGGTTCACATGTAAATTTCAGCGGTAGATTAGAGAGCAATAGATGATGAAAAAGTGATTTTGCAGCAGTGCTAATGGCTGTAGAATTAATTTGTAACAACAAAGAGAATTACTTGGCTAAACTAGATACCCTTAGGGCACAAGCAAGCTTATGGAATGAATTCCTACTTGAATGATTGCAATATCTCCAATTTCCACGTATACCAATGCAATGATTTTGTTTCTCCAATGCAAAACAATTAGTGCCTTGCCAATTGGGTTATGGAGTCTCTTGTGTAAGAGCTAGGTTTTTTTACTTCTCTAGGGGTGTAATCCTTTTTACTCCCTAGAGCAAACAAAACCTAGCAAGGTAAATCAAGGAGGGTGTAAACCTTTTTACTCCTCCTAGCAACCTTTGCAAAGTAGCTTATTCAAAACAATAATGATAGATGTTAGTGGAGGGTGTATGCATTTCTACTCCTCCAAGGGTTTAGATAAATCTAGATGAAACAAGAAGAGAAAGACACAATTAATGCATAAATTCCTTACCAATTCCAAGAAAAAGCATGAAGAAACCCTCTTTTACCAAGACTATTCCACCACAATTGCAAGAACAAGACATCTAAGAGATATTTCCTTAGCTTCCTTCACCAAAATACAAGAGAGATAGAGCAAAATTCCCAAATAGGGAGAAAATTTAAGCCATCCAATATGTAATTCTCAAGTGAGTTATGATCCAAATGACAAAGGGGTGATCTCTATTTATATGAGGTCACCTAAAACCCTTTTGCCCACTTTTTGAAAAGTCAACATCAAACTAGAGAGGACAACCTTCCTATTTTTCCTTTTACATCCTAAAATTCAAATTTACAAAAAGAAAATCCCCTTTTAGAGGTGATGCCATGCCCTAAAGGGTGATGTAGGGCCTCTAGAAGAGACATTGAGCCTTTGATGAAGAACATTGGGCCTACAAAGGCCATAAATCATGCCACCGAGTTATCTAGCATGTGCCAAGTCTCTCTCTCTCCATCAAACCATGACCATCACAACCAACCATGAGAAACCCCATCAAAACCCTAAACCCATGTGACGTCTAGGGAATAATGTGTGATGTCTTAGGCCTTCCAAGGCCATCATTGGGGTGCAATGAGCTAGAATATAGTCATCTCACGGTGTCCAAGTGCCTCCAAAGGAAACGTTCATATTCCCATGTATCTAGGGAGAGGGGGCGCACCATCCAACCTATCAGCTTTATGCCCCAATGAATGTCCAAGTAACCTTGTACCTCCACAATCAAGCTTTCACATGTCAAGGACCTACAAAGACAAACATGTACACCCTCCAAGGGTCCACAAGTCACAAGTATCATGCCAAGTAATCCATATCTAATAAAATAATCAACCAAACATGTGCATCAAATCCCCACTTTTCAAAATAAAGAAATGCTCAAAGACCTTATACAACTTGCCAATTTAGATATGGGAGGGGTGTCATAATGCCCTATTGGGTGAACCAATTCCTCAAGTAGGAGTTGTTTCCATAGAGACTTCTTTCTAGGTTATGTAGTCAATGTGAGGTGGATGGTGTTAGACTTCTATGTATGGGGTTTCATGACATACAAGGGCTCGTATTATCTCATTTATGGGTGCCTTCGTTTAGGGCTAGCCACATATTTTTCCTCTTTTTGTTTTTAAAGAATGTTTTTCCAATCCCTTTATTATCCATTCATTTTGCATGTGTTTCAAAGTTGAATATAGTAAGGGGCACTAAAAAGGAAATGCATAGATCATATACGCTCTACCTTGGTTTTCATGCTTTTCCAAGTTGAAGACAATAAGGGGCACTAAAAAGGAAATGCATGGCCCACATATGCTCTACCTTGGAAAGCATTATTGCTTAATTAGTTATTTATTTTGTGGGTCCCTCATTTTTTGAGAGGAGTTTCACTCCTCTCAGGATCCCAAGGTGAGATTTTATTGCATGATGTTTTTACTAGGGCAACTTCAATCCTAGTGTACCCTTCTTCCCATGAAATGAGGTACATGCCCGTCTTGGGTCAATAATTCTGAAAACCTAAAAGATGGGGAAACGAAAGTGAAGAAGTAATGGAAAGTGGAAAGTATGAGTGTTAATGGTACGATGACACTTCGATGAGACCCCCCAGTAGAAACCCTTTCCCTGATGGTGTCCACTTACTAGGAAACCACAACTCTCACCATGGTGAAATAGGGAAAAAAGAATAATTCCAAGCAAATGTTTTCAAAATCAAGAAAGGGTCCTTTGGCAATGTGTTCAAGTGCTTCAAATATTAAAATCACACTTACCATGACATCGGACTTGTTATCTCATGAAGCAAGACTTGTTGTTCTCTGTGGTCCAAGCTGGGTGTGGTGGATTTTGCTGCCATCAATCGAATGGTGATGTATGGTATGAAAGGGGACCATGCCTACTCATTTGCTTCTCAGTGCTCCATGTCTGCATCTTGAGGACCTCAAGACATCATCTCCTTAGTTATCCTTAAGAATGGCGGATAAATAATGGCTCCTACTCGAGGACATGTACTCCCACGTAGAGTGCATGAGAACCTCAACATATCTCAGTAAGACCTATACCTACACACACTGAAACATACAAAATGTTGGATATCAAGGGTGGATCATTCACCCTTTGTCCATATGATCAAAAATTAAAAATTTCCACAAATATTTAAAACAAAAATTTCTAAACTAACATGTAATATGATGAAAACAAACAATCATAACAAGTATGCAATAATGCAAGTAGAGAAAAATTAAAATAATATATGACATGAAAATATAAGTAGATGCAATTAAATTATCATGAGCAAGCAAATGCAAATGCAATGGAAAACATATGACCTACCTACTTACTTGGGGGCCATGGCCCTGAAGAAGTCAAGTTCCTTTGATGTAGGGTTGGAGAAGAGACCCATCAATTGGCAATGGCATTCTTCTCCCATTCATGGCACACAAGTAATATGTTCCCTTCTCGGATTTCTTCTTAACAATGTAAGGTCCAAGCCATAAAAATTTGTTTCCTTTACCATACTTGGGCTTGCCCTTCTTCTTATCCCACATGAGTGCAAGTATTCCTTCACCAAAGTTGATATGGGGTATGTTTTCAATGTAAGGTTGTGAAGGTGGTTTTTCCTTGACCATATCTCTAATAGCTTGTTCTTGCTCTTTGTCTTCCTTGTCTTCTTCCTTCTTGAGTATCTTGATGGATCCTGCTTCTTTTCCTTGGAATTTTGCAAGCTCTTCTTTGTATCCATCTATCATCGGAAGTTATGTATCTATGCAATCTTATTTTTCAAAAGGTAAATCTCAAGGATCATAGTCAATGATCTGTTGTGACACATCAAACTCGAAATCACTATGATAATCAAGGTCGTTTGGATTGATCACATGCTTCTTTACCACCTACTGACTATATAGGATCTCGAAATTACCATCCCCCATGGGAATATGTGCATGAGTGAGATCCATGTTTAAGAAAACTCCTAGGGTGGTTTCCCAACTTCTTGATAAAAGCATGCCCCGAGCATCTACAAAATCTATTATAATTGTGTTCATGATGAGACTGATATGAAGGAAATCCAGTAAATAGACCTCCACATCTTTAATGAGACCATACACTTTCATATTTTTTAAATCAATGCCACAGACATTTCCATATGGGCAAGTTGTTTTCAAACCAAATTCTTTCATAACCTTCAAGGACGTCACATTTTCTAAAGCTCTGGAATCCAACATGCAGTTATTCAAGCAGAGACCATTCACACCGAAAGAAAGATAGAAAGGAGGATTGTCTTCCCTTTGTTGTCCATGATACATGGTGTTTAGGATCACGGGAGGATCTTCTACCTCATCAGCTTCCTTCAATACTTCTCTTCTTACAGATGGTATCTTGCACATTTCAACTATAGGTATTGACATATTCATCTTCCCAATCATGATCGACGCATCTATGTTCAGTGGAAGTTCTTCATTTGCTCACGTAGGTTTTGGGAGCAAGTCATGCATTGGTGGTGGAGGAGGTGGAGGCACTTTGTTTGTTGGTTGGGGTAGAGCCTCTTTTTATTGCAGTGGAAGAAATGGAGTTGGTGGAGGAGGAACTAGAGATTTATTTCTTCTTTCATATGTCAACATTTCTTTCTTCCTCAACTCATTCTTTTCAATCTCATCCAGTTGGCTAAGAACTCTGAGTTGTTCCTTCCTGGCACCCCTTTTCCTTACCTCCTCAATTTTTTCTTGTTTAATATCTATACACTCATTGTCTTGAAGAGAAAATATTGTATCAATGAAGTTCATTTCGTTTGCAGAACCTAGACCCTCTTCCTCTATTCGCCTTGGATAGTCATCTTCTGAATGTGCTTCATTACAAGGAAAGCACCATGGAAACTCTTGTGTACTGACCATTCCAATTGGATTCAATGTGTCAAGAGATTTTTCCTCATGTTGAGGTCTTATCTTCCAACCTGTGTTTGATTGTCTGAAAACCTGAGGTCTCAGATCAGACTGATTTCTCTCCAATGTTGTCATCCTGTTGATAATCTAATTTCATCTTTGGACAAACTCAGTATTCATATGATCAAACTTTTAAACTAGGAGAGTGATTGGGTCTGGTGTAGTGCTTGTTGTAGTCTTTGTTTTTACTTCCACCTTGGCATGAGGAAACTGAAAGGGCTCAATATTTGAGCTGATGATATTTTTCTCAATCTATGCACTATATTCCTTGGCCTTGAACAAAGTGTCTAGTGATTTATCCTTGAGGATTAAACTAAATTGTCCTTCAAAAGAATTCATGTAGAGGGCACAAATTCTTGATGTTGGTGGACGTAGATCAGTCGGGATTTGATCATACAATTTATCAAGTCTAGTGTTGAATTCCCTTACTATTTCATTTTCCTTTTTCTTGATTTGATTCAATTGTGCTAATAGCATTTTGTTGTCTTTCTTTGTTGACCATCTTCTTTTGAGCAATTTATCAAAATCATCATAGGATTTCAAATGATTATTGGGTATTCCTCTGAACCACCTTTGGTCATATTCAGTAAGAGAATTGGCTAATAGCCTCATCACAACATCTTCATTTTCCACACCTTCATTCAATAAGGCCACACCTATTACATATATAGGGTCTTCTCGTGTCACCACATCATTTGCAGTGAATATTGGCAACCATGTATGACTCTCTTTGGGCATAGTATTGGGATATCCGACAAGGGTGTCCAAGTTCAATAGTTTGAAAAGGTTACTAGACCAAGTGTGAGCCATTGTGTTGAGGGGAAGGTAACCTTGGAACAAGGTTTTGACAATGGGGGAATTATGAGGAGGCCTTCTTTGGTAAACCTTAGAAGGTTTGAATCTTCTTGGGGGAATGGTTGGTGGATTCTGGGATGGTGGAGTCGCCAGATGAGATTTATGAAAGGCTCATCAAGAATGGAAATTGAACTTCTCTCAAGTGGAGTCGCCAAGCAAGCTACGGGTAAAGGATTTTGAATCAAGGCTTTCCAAAGTGTCATTAGGGATCAAAAGAGGATTCAAATTCCTCACTGGAAATGGTGCCAAAATATTATCGCACATTCTGTATTTTGGCCAAATTCCAACCCAATCCATGGATGAGTGACAACTATGGGAGTACATACCCATTTTCAACTTAGACAGACACTCCCCTCTCTTTAGTGATGATGAAATCACCACAAGGGGGCAATATCAGTGACCCTAGGGGGATTGAGATGGAAAGTGTGAGAATGATCGATGGACACCCCTATAGGTCAATATTGGAGAAGGCGTAAGGCTTGATAATGATCCTTGTAGATGGACAATGATTGTAACGTGTTGTGTACCTGCAAAACAATGTTAGACCTTCCCAGAACAAGACAAATGATAGATATACAAGCCTTTAACCAAAGGGAATCAAGAAAGAAGACTAGTTGTCCCAAATTTCAGAATTATGGAAATATATATCAGCAACAAATGATAACAATAGCTGCAAATTTGACCATCCAAAATCTAGTAAAAGGTATCAAAAATAAAGCTAGCAATGACTAGTCAAACTTCCAATGTTTAAAGCAAGACTTGGTGCCATTAAGGGTTGTTTGTTATGTGTTATTGGAGAGTTATTATGACATCCAAGTGTCTGTAGAAAACAATTGCTACAGCATCAAGATCTAGCCACAAAAATCAGCAAGTAAACCGTCCAAATGATATTCAATAACTAGTAGAACAATAATCTAGGTTCACATGTAAATTTCACTGGTAGATTAGAGAGCAATAGATGATGAAAAGGTGATTTTTCAGCATTCCTAAAGGTTGTAGCATTAATTTTTAACAACAAAGATAATTACTTTGCTAAACTAGACACCCTTAGGGCAAAAGCAAGCTCATAACATGGAGAATAAATTCCAACTTGAACGATTTCAATATCTCCAATTTCCACGTATATCAATGCAATGATTTTATTTCTCCAATGCAAAAATATTAGTGCCTTGCCAATTGGGTTATGGAGTCTCTTGTGTAAGAGATATGGTTTGTTACCTCTCTAGAGGTGTAATCCTTTTTACTCCATAGAGCAAATAAAACCTAGCGAGGTAAATCTAGCAAGGTGTAAACCCTTTTACTCCTCCTAGCAAACTTTGCAAAGTAGCTTGTTCAAAACAATAATGATAGATCTTAGCGGAGGGTGTATGTATTTTTACTCCTCCAAGGGTTTATACAAATCTAGCTTGAAACAAGAAGAGAAAGACACAATTAATGCATAAATTATTTGCCAATTCCAAGAAAAAGCATGAAGAAACCCTCTTTTACCAAGAATATTCCACCACAATAGCAAGAACAAGACATGCAAGAGATAGCACCTTAGCTTCCTTCACCAAAAGACAATTACTAGCATCCAATAGAGAGATTATAGAGAGAGATAGAGCAAAATGAGAGTAGGGTGAAAATTCCAGCCATGCAATATGTAATTCTCAAGTGAGTTATGAGCCAAATGACAAAGGGGTGATCTCTATTTATATGAGGTCACCTAAAACCCTTTTTCCCACTTTTTGAAAAGTCAACATCAAATTAGAGAGTTCGAACTCCCTATTTGTACTTTTACATCTTAAAATTCAAATTTACAAAAAGGAAATCCCCTTTTACTAGTGACGTCATGCCCTAAAGGGTGATGTAGGGCCTCTAGGAGAGACGTTGAGCCTTTGATGAAGAACATTGGGCCTCCAAGGCCATAAATTATTCCATCAATTTCTCTAGCATGTTCCAAGTATCTCTCTCTCCATCAAACCATGACCATCACCATCAACCATGAGAAACCCCATCAAAACCCTTAACCCACGTGACCTCTAGGGCATAAGGTGTGATGTCTTAGGCCTTCCAAGGCCATCGTTGGGGTGAAATGAGTTGGAATATAATCATATCACGATGTCCAAATGCCTCCAAAGCCAACATTCATCTTCCCATGTATCCAAGGAGAGAGGTTGCATCATCCAACCTATGGCCTTCATGCCCCAATAAAGATCCAAGTGACATTGTAACTTCACAATCAAGATTTCACCTATCAAGGACCTACAAAGATAAATAGGTATGCCCTCAAGGGTCCACAAGTCACAAGTATCATGCGAAGTAAGCCATATATAATAAAAGAACCATACAAACATGTGCATCAAATACCCCCTTTTCAAAATAAACAAATTCTCAAATACCTTATACAAATTGCCAAATTTAGATATGGGATGGGTGTCATAATGCCCCATTGGGTGAACCAATTCCTGAATTAGGGGATGTTTCCAAGGAAAAACATTTATAGGTTATGTAGTGTATGTGAGGTGGATGGGGTTAGACTTCTAGGTATGGATTTTTGTGACATACAAGGGCTTGTATTGTCTCATTTATGGGTGCCTTTGTTGAGGGTTAGCCACATCTTTTTCCTCTTTTTGTTTTTAAAGAATATTTTTCCAATCCCTTTGTTATGCATTCATTTTGTATGTGTTTCCAAGTTGAAGACAGTAAGGGGCACTATAAAGGAAATGCATATCCCACATACACTCTACCTTGGTTTTCATGTTTTTCCAAGTTGAAGACAATAAGGGGCACTAAAAAGGAAATGCATACCCTACATACGCTCTACCTTGGAAAGCACTATTGATTAATCAATTATTTATTTTATGGGTCCCTTATTTGTTGAGAGGCGTCTCAGTGCTCTCAGGATCCTAGGATTCCTTCACTAAAGTCCCAAATGAGTGTGAGGATTCCTTCACTAAATTTGATATAAAGTGTGTTTTCAATGTAAGGTTGTGAAGGTGGTTCTTCCTCGACCATATCTCTAATAGCTTGTTCCTGCTCTTTATCTTCCTTGTCTTCTTCCTTATTGATTATCTTGATGGATCTTGGTTCTTTTCCTTGCAATTTTGCAAGATTTTCTTTGTATTCATCTATACTCGAAAGTTATGTATCTATGCAATCTTCTTTTACAAAAGGTAAATCTCGGGGATCATAGTCAACGATCTGTCGTGACACATAAAACTCACAATCACTGTGATAATCAAGGTCGTTTGGATCGATTACATGCTCCTTTACCACTTGCCGACTATATATTATCTCTAAAGTACCATCCCCCATGGGAATATGTGCATGAGTGAGATCCATGTTTAATAAAACTCCTAGGGTGGTTTCCAAACTTCTTGATAAAATCATTCCCCAAGCATCTAGAACATCAATTACAATTGTGTTCATGATGAGACTGATATGAGGGAAATCTAGTAAATACACCTCCACATCTTCTATGAGACCATACACTTTCATCTTTTTTAAATCTCTGTCACAGACATTTTCATATGGGTGAGTTGTTTTCAAGCCAAATTCTTTCATAACCTTCAAGGATGTCACATTTGATAAAGCTCTGGAATCCAACCTGTAGTTATTCAAGCGGAGACCATTCACACCCAAAGAAAGATAGAAAGGAGGATTTTTTTCCCTTTGTTGTCCATGATAGATGGTGTTTAGGATCATGGGAGGATATTCTACCTCATCAGGTACCTTCAATTCCTTCAAGACTTCTCTTCTTACATATGGTATCTTGCAAATTTCTACTACATGTACTGACATACGCATTTTCCCAATAATGGTTGGAACATCTATGTTCAGTCAAAGTTCTTCATTTGTTGGTGTAGGTTTTGGGAGAAAGTCATGCATCATTGGTGGAAGAGGTGGAAGAACTTATTTTGTTCGTTGGGGTAGAGCCTCTTTTGCTTGCCATGGAAGAACTGAAGCTAGTGGTGGAGGAACTGGAGATTTATTTCTTCTTGCATATGTCAACATTTCCTTCTTCCTCAACTCATTCTTTGCACTCTCATCTAGTTGGGTAAGCACTCTAAGCCATCCCTTCCTGACCTCCTCAAGTTGTTCATGTGTAATATCTATGCACTTATCATCTTAAAGAGAAAATATTGTATCAATGAAGTTCATTTGGTTTGCAGAACCTGATCCCTCTTCATATGTTTGTCTTGGACGGTCATCTTCTGAATGTGCTTCATTACAAGGAAAGAACCATGGAAACTCTTCTGTATTGACCATTCCAACTAGATTCAATGTGTCAGGAGATTCTCCTCATAAACCTTTTTACTCCTAGAAACATTTGAAAAGTAGATTATTCAAAACAATAATGATATATCTTAGTGGAGGGTGTATGCCTTCATACTCCTCCAAGGATTTAGACAAATCTAGCTTGAAACAAGAAGAGAAAGTCTTAATTAATGTAGAAATTTCTTACCAATTCCAAGAAAAAGCATGAAGAAACCCTCTTTTACCGAGAATATTCCACCACAATAGCAAGAACAAGACACCCAAGAGATAATGCCTTAGCTTCCTTCACCAAAATACAAGTACTACTATCCACAAGAGAGATTCAAGAAAGAGATAGAGCAAAATTCCCAAGTAGGGTGACAATTTCAGCCATACAATATGTAATACTCGAGTGAGTTATGATCCAAATGGAAAAAGGGTGAAATCTACTTATATCAGGTCACCTGAAACCCTTTTTCCCACTTTTTGAAAAGTCAACATCAAATTAGAGAGGCCGACCTCCCTATTTGTCCTTTTACATCCTAAAATTCAAATTTACAAAAAGAAAATCCCCTTTTAGGGATGATGACATGCCCTAAAGGGTGACATAGGGCCTCTAGGAGAGATGTTGAGCCTTTGATGAAGCAATTTTAGCCTCCAAAGACCATAAATCATGCCACCAAGTTCTCTAGCATGTGCCATGTTTCTCTCTCTCCATCAAACCAGGACCATCACCATCAACCATGAGAAACCCCATCAAAACCCTAAACCCATGTGACATCTAGGGCATAAGGTATGACGTCTTAGGCCTTCCAAGGCCATCACTAGGGTGCAATGAGATGGACTATAGTCATGTCACATTGTCCAAGTGCCTCCAAAGGAAAATTTCCTCTTCCCATGTATCCAGGGAGAGGGGGAACATCATCCAACCAATGGGATTCATGCCCCAATGAAGGTCCAAGTGACCTTGTACCTTCACGATAAAGATTTCACCTGTCAAGGACCTACAAATACAAACAAGTATGCCCTCCAAGGGTCCACAAGTCATAAGTATCATGCCAAGTAATCCATATCTAATAAAAGAACCATGTAAACATGTGCATCAAATCCACCCTTTTCAAAATAAACAAATGCTCAAAGACCTTATACAACTTGCCAAATTTAGATATGGGAGGGGTGTCATAATGCCCTATTGGTGAACCAATTCTTCAAGTAGGGGATGTTTCTAAGGAGAATCCTTTCTTGGTTATGTATTGAATGTGAGGTGGATGGGGTTATACTTCTAGGTATGTGGTTTCATGACATACAAGGGCTCGTATTGTCTCATTTATGGGTGCCTTTGTTGAGGGCTAGCCGCATTTTCCTCTTTTTGTTTTTAAAGCATATTTTTCCAAGCCCTTTATTAGCCATTCATTTTTCATGTGTTTCCAAGTTGAAGACATTAAGGGGCACTAAAAAGGAAATGCATAGCCCACATACGCTCTACCTTGGTTTGCACGCTTTTCTAAGTTGAAGACAATAAGGGGCACTAAAAAGGAAATGCATAGCCCACATATGATATACCTTGGAAAGTATTATTGATTAATTAGTTATTTATTTTATGGGTCCCTCGTTTGTTGGAGGCGTTTCATTCCTCTTGGGATCCCAGGGTAAGCTTTTATTACATGATGTTTTTTCCAGGGCACCTCCGAGCCTAGTGGCCCCTTCTTCCCATGAAATGAGGTACATGGCCTTCTTGGGTCCATAAGCCCAAAAAACCTAAAATATGGGGAAACAGAAGGGAAGAAGTAATGGAAATTTGAAAGTATGAGTGGGAATGGTACGATGACCCTTCAAAGAGACCCCCCAGTAGAAACCCTTCCCTTCAGGGTGGCTAGTTACTAGGAAACCATGACACTCACCAAGGTGAAATAGGGAAAAAGGAATAATTTCCAAGAAAAAGTTTTCGAAATAAAGAAAGGATCATTTTGCAACATGTTCAAATGCTTCAAATATTATAATGACACTTACCATGACACCAGACTTGTTACCTCATGAAGCAAGACCTATTTTTCTCGGTGGGCTAAGCTAGGTGCGGTGGATAGTGCTTCCATCAATAAGATGGTGATGTGTGGTATGATAGGGGCCCCTACCTGCTCATCTGCCTCTCGTTACTCCATGTCTGCAAATTGAGGGCCTTGAGACATCAACTACTTAGTTATCCCTAGGAATGGGGGATAACAAACATCACATAGTATGACGATCCCTGTAATGATCTTATTGACATCTTCCCACTCACACTTGAATGGATAAGATCCAAGATCCCTTTTTTTAGGAAATAGAACACTTCCACGTTAAACCTAATAGAATAGAGGAAGAAATATTTAAGCTATAAATCAAATGACAAAGCAAATACACAATACAAATAATATTACCCTAGAAAACCAAATAGTAAAACCAACATTCCTTTAGCATATTGCTCTCTTATTGTATTATTCATTCGGAATAAAATGTTACATGCCTAACCTTGGTCCATACCTAAGTGATCTGAAAAGATCTTTTAAATGACTATGGTTGAGTTATTATGCATGTGTTGATTAACCAATTAGGAAGCTTAAAGAAGGAGGAAGAAGATATGAGAAGTTATGACAGCCATATACACATGTTTAGATATGAAATAAAGCAAATAAAAACAACAAACCATAACAAAAATGTGATAACGGAGTTCGGCAATCTCGCCTACGTCTCTGGACCTTGTCTCAGTGGGCTTTTCTTATTTCTGTTCGAAGCTTCAAATGTACATCATGATAGTGCCAAAAGGTTACAACAATGAGTTGTTCGTTTTCTACCAGATCTCATGAAACCATCAAAACTGACGGCACCCAAATCAAATGAACGAGGCTCCCAAAAATTACCTGCAAAGGTGTGCTCCTCAATAGCTTCCCTGCATAACAATGGCCTTTGGCTCAACAATCTGGAATCATAACCTTGTTCTGAACCTGTTCTGATATCCCCATGGCCTCAAGAAGGCCTAGTATATATAGGCCTGAAGTTGGTTATCATTCCCCAACTTCCTCCCAAGATCTGACCACAAAAAGGGCCCAATATCTCCCAATAATGGGCAAAAATCTCTAATAACAGGCCTAAAATCATTTAAAATCCACTAACATAAGTGTAAAACCCACTTTATGCAACATTATTGGGCTAAGCCCCTTTTTTTTGGTGCGCACCCCCTTGCATGGTCACATTGATGCCATATGGCCAAGTGCCAGCCCTTAAGAGTTGCATGTTGGCCCTCATCCCGAAAACACTGGTCACATGTTGCATTTGTATAGGACCGTGCCTCGTACCCTGTGCTAACAACCAAATAACAAGCACCGGGTTACATGGAGGCACCCGAGACCATGTGTTGGTGGTTTAACTTTGAAACGTGTCCCTCATGCCCTATTCCATAGCCCTCGCGCCCATAACCGTGCTAAGAAGTTCGCGCCAAAACTATGGTCTTATCCAATGAAAAGTTCGCGCATATTTGTTGAGGCATAGACATATGGGGTTTCATAAATCCATGGGCTAGGGCCTAGCCCCAACCCTTTCTGCCCCCATTTAACACTTTACAATGTTGGTTGTGGAGCCTGATTATCTTCCTGATTTAGAGGTCTTTTACTTTCAGCCGTGTTTATACCCCATGAAGTATTTACACCCCAGAAGTATGTACACTCTTCCACGTGGGGGAGTGCAGAGGGCGAGTACCCCCTCTGCGGGGTCCAGGGGGGCTATCCCCCTGGCTGGGGGGTCTGGGGGCAAGTGGGCCCCCAGCAAGGGTTTGGGGGCGAAGCCCCCGAAGAAAAAATTGCCTTGTAAAAGTATATTGTAATTTCATTGTAAATCTGGACCGTTCATTATAAGGTCGCAGATCTAATGATAGAGATTATGTTAGGGTTTTTTTCCCTATAAGGCAAGCCTCTTTTATGAGGGAAATGTATTGCGGCTAAGTATGTTGGCGAGTATTGTATTCTGAGAGAGGAGACTGTGAGAAAAAGAAGAGGAAGTTACAGTGGGTTTTGCTGTAGGTTGTATCCCTTCATTTTGCTGGATAATAATAAAGAAAGGACCTGGCAATTTCTTTGGTGGACATAGCCCACACTGGGTGAACCACATAAATTTGTGTCTCTCTTGTATTGTGTATCTTCTGTGTTTTGTTTCCGCATTTGTTTTATTTTATTGCTCCGCGGTCCTATTTTTCTAACATACAACACTTTAACTATTATAAAGTGGGGTCAATATAACAAGAACCATCATGGCTCAATGGAATTTGGGCCTTTGTGAAGGCACTATGCTTGTAGGAGAGGTCATTGATTCAATTCCTGCTACTCCACAATTTTTGCATATGACATTTCAACCAACACCTGGGCGCCACGTGGCAACCCAAGTCTGCGCCATGTGGCACCTCCTAATTCATCAAACTGATGCCACTTGTCAACCATCAATTGAACCAGTTGCCTGCCACATGTACCTGCTGCAATCTGCCACATGTCACCATATGGTAGGGGCACCTTTACAAGTGTGACATGTGTCACCCTTCCAGTGGTGACATGTGTCACCTCCGGGTTGGTCCACATCAGCTGTACATCCTGCCCATTGTGCCTCTGCCACGTGTCAGAGTGTGATAACTCTCGCATACGACGTCTGTTTGAGGAAGTAAATATATGGTCGAAATCAGTGCGACGATTTGGTCACAATGGAAATGGTTTCATTTAATTCTGAGAACTTTCAGTTTTGAGCCTTTTCTAGACTCGGGAAGCCTCCTGGATCCAATTCTAGATCACACCTCCCCACTAAGGACCTTTTGGTCCCCAAAAGGTACAAGAATGGACTTTGACTGATTACATACTCATAACGAGAAAAACAAAACACAATGTTGTACAAAAATGATGTTATAACAGGTCATCATTTCAACATGTGTGATTACATTAATGGAAGCAAAATACAATGAAGTTGTGACATCCACTTCTGGAAAAACCAAGTGGCTAGTATCTTTCCTTCACGGTGTTACTCTTGCTTCGCTGGTAATTTTTCCTCCTTCGCGAGTACATGAAAAATCCTTTTGTCCTTCCTTGGACGAAGCTCCAGATGAAGCTTCCAACAATTAACCTTTTGATGTCCACTCCTGTTGTAATAAGTGCACTGAGTTTTTGGCACCCAGACCTGTTTACCCTTCTCTTTATTATGTTGTGGATTTGAGTCTTTATGTCATGTTTCCTTCCTGGTCAATATAGGTTTCATGTACAAGGTTTGTGTCTTCCAACACTTGGAAACACAGTTCTTGGGTGAATGACAATAAGTACATGGATAAAGATTCCACAAGTTTCAGATTGCTTGATTATGCTTATTATAATAAAAAGGAGAATTGGTAAAAACATGACCATTATACCTTCCATGTTGATCTTCACTTTGTTTTGGAGATGACTTGCATTCACTACCACAATCCTGGAGTGATGCACCATTACCTTTTGTGAAGTGTTCCTGCAATGTCTTAAACTGGCCATTTGAAGCATTACTTGCTTCTGAAGTTTTGGAACCAATCTTGAAGGATGCTCCAAGCTCCACTTTGCCATATCCCAATACTAAGTATTGAGGCCTTTCCAAAAACTCAATGGGATTAACAATGCCTTTACCTTTACATCCAAGGCCCTTTCCTTCTTCATAACCCATCTTGGATAGTATTCTCAAACCTACACCTTTTTATGTTTTTCAAATGCACCAAAACAAACTTGATGAGAATGAGGAAAATTAGATGAATGACCTTCACTGCATACCTCAGATGTTTTTTCTGAAACAAATGTAGAAGGCACTTCCTTCAATCCCTCTTCGCCTTTGTTGTTCTTTGAGGCTTTCACTTGAGGTGATCTCTTTCATTCCAAGTAGTATTCATACAACACTTTCACCATCTCAGTCATGGAAAACATTGAATTTATGAACTCCTCATCATCTTGAAAAAGTCCTCCTGTAGATTCCATTTTCTCCCTTGAGATGATCTCTTCCCAAGCTAACATGAAAAACTCAAATTCCAAATGTCAACTAGCTCTGATACCACTTGATCTGAAAAGATCCTTTAAATGACTATGGTTGAGTTATTATGCATGTGTTGATTAACCAATTAGGAAGCTTAAAGAAGGAGGAAGAAGATGTGAGAAGTTATGACAGCCATATAAACATGTGTAGATCTGAAATAAAGCAAATAATAGCAGCAAACCATAACACAAATGTGATAACGGAGTTCGGCAATCTCGCCTACGTCTCCGAGCCTTGTGTCGGTGGGATTTTCTTATTTATGTTCGAAGCTTCAAATGTACATCATGATAGTGCCAAAAGGTTACAAAAATGATTTGGTATTGTTCTACCATATCTCATGAACCCATCAAAATTGACGGAACCCAAATCGGATAAACAAGGCTCCCAGAAATGACCGACAAAGGTGTGCTCCTCAATAGCTTCCCTGCATAACAATGGCCTTTGGCTCAACAATCCAACATCATAACCTTGTTCTAAACCTATTCTGATCTCCCCATGGCCTCAAGAAGGCCTGAAGTTGGTTATCATTCCCCAACTTCCTCCCAAGGTCTGGCCTCAAAAAGGGCCCAATATCTCCCAATAATGGGCAAAAATATCTAATAACAGGCCTAAAATCATTTAAAATCCACTAACATACGTGTAAAACCCACTTTATGCAACATTATTGGGTTAAGCCCCTTTTTCTGGCGTGTGCCCCCTTGTATGGTTACATTGATGCCATATGGTCAACCGCCAGCCCTTAAGGGTTGCGCCCTGGCCCTCATCCCGAAAACACTGGTCACATGTTGCATTTGTATAGGACTGTGCCTCGTACCCTATGCTAACAACCAAACAACAAGAACCAGGTTACATGGAGGCACCCGAGACTGCGTGTTGGTGGTTTAACTTTGAAACGTGGCCCCCACACCGTAGTCCATAGCCCTCGTGCCCATAACCGTGCTAAAATTGTGGTCTTATCCATATTTGTTGAGGCGTAGACATATTTGCTGAGGTGTAGACATATGGGGTTGACATAAATCTGTGGGTTGGAGCCTAGCCCCAACCCTTTCCGTTCCCATTTAAAACTTTACAACGCTTTAACTATTATAAAGTGGGGTCGATATGACAAGAACCATCATGGGTCAATGGAATTCGGGCCTTTCCGAAGGTGTTATGCTTGTAGGAGATGTCGTCGGTTCGATTCCTGTTATTCCACATCTTTTGCATATGACATTTTAACCAACACCTAGGTGCCACATGGCACCTCCTAATTCGTTGGACTGATGCCACTTGTCAACCATCAATTGAACCAGTTGTCTGCCACGTGTACCTATTGCAATCTGCCACATGTCACCGTACGGTAGGGCCACGTGTCATCCTTCTAGTGGTGAAATGTGGCACCTCCGGATTGGTCCACATCAATTGTATGACCTGTCGATTGTGCCTTTGTCACACTACCACATCAGCATGATGACGTCAGCGTTGACTGTTGTACTATTCACATGTTTGACTTTTTAGTTATTTGGCAAAACAATCAGAGTGTGATAACTCTCGCATACGGCGTCCGTTTGAGGAAATAAATATATGGCCGGAATCAACACGACAATCCGGTCACAATGGAATTGGTTTCATTCAATTCCGAGAACTTTCATTTTTGGGCCTTTCATAGACCTAGGAAGCCTCCTGGATCCGATTTTGGATCACTAAAACAGAATCGACAACATACCTTCTTGCTTTACACAAGAAAAACCTTGTACACAATTCGAATTACATCTACATGACCAACAACCTGCTACTAAATATTAGCATGAAGATTATCTTAATATGAAAACAACACACCTTATTTATAGGATTTACAGTAGGAAAAACCCTAAAGAAAGGTCCCCAAAAAGTGGTTGCAGATCTACGCAGATCATTGCCAATAAATCCCATGAATCTCGGGATTCTATTACAGTCGACTTCAAGTCAATTTACCAGTCGACCTTCATTCAATCTTCAGTCAGTTTCCACAAAACCACCTGTCAACCTCTTATTGGTAGACTTCTTCAACTTGTTGTCGATAAATTCGACTTCAACTTTGTTAGACAACTGAGAGGGGGGGGTGAATCAATTGTTACCGTGCTTAAACAATCATGGTTCTTTTAAAACTCTTTGCAGAAACATTGAATGATGATCACAATTATGCAGGGAAATAAACACTGGCACATTCAGCATCAGTCACATTTATGAGAAACACAGAGACAGATATTTTCTGAGGAAACCCATACAGGGTAAAAACCTCTTTTCCTTTATATGATAAGTAACAGTTACATTCTTTACAGTATCATACATATGAGCACCAACTCATAGTGAGGCTACAACCTCAGTTTTGCAAGCTGCAACTTGCTGAGAGCACCAACTCTCTGTTTTCTCTAGCACCCACTAGAAGGAAGCACCAACTCCCTGGTTTCTCTAGCACCAACTAGAAGGAAGCACCAACTCCCTGTGTTCAAGCACCCACTTGAACCTTTGAGGACACCAGTCCTCCCTAGCTTCTCCCAACCACCCTGGTTTCTCTGGCTGCAACCAAATGGAAGCTACAACTCCCTGTGTAATAAATTTGCTACTGAAATTTATTACAGTGATATGATGTTCAACAATGGCTTACCAGACTTATCATTGTTCTTCTGCATTTAGTTGTTCTGTCTGCCTCATTGCCTTTTTGCTCACATCACTTGCTCTATCTGTTCTTCTTCCATTTATGCTCTGTGCGCCATGTCCATTCACTGCACAATTCCTCTTCTGTGTTGTTCAGCTGCTACACTCTCCTCCTTCTTCACACATGAATCACCTTCACCAACAACAACCACAACAAACTCCTACAGCCACAACAACCCCATCTCTTCTCTGTACCGTGTACTTATAGCTTCTGTGCACCTTGTGCATGCAATGTTCGCAATGCCTCTGCATGCTGACTCTGCGCCATTATCCTCCACCTCTCAAGTGCTCTGTCTGATCATCATCGTGACTCTTCAACTTCTCTGGTGGTTCACCCCGCGTGTCCAGCATCATTGTATGTTATACTGAGATTCCTCGGCCTCTCTGGCAGTTTGAGACTCTTCGTCTTCTTTGTGACAGTCAAACTCACCTTCTCTGTTTCAGTTATAGGCTCCAATGCTCATCAGTTGTCAATCGCCTCCACGAACATCTTTATCCCTCTCAGAGACTCTTCACCTCCTCTGCCAGTCATCCCGTAGTGTCTTCGAGTCCTCTGGCAGAACCCATCAGTGGTATTTGGTAGTTACACTGTATCGTGTTACAGTTTCCCTCCGATCTTGTTCAAATTCATCTACACCGTTGGATGACCTTTATTATTCTTGCCTTTTTAAGTCGGGTTTTGGCATTTCAGCATTCCTGTGCCCAAGTGTCTCGCGATCTCCGAAACTCCGAAATGGAGCTTATCTGGACTGACTCCTTCTCTTCCTGTGACCTAGGGCTGTGACCGCAGCCTTATGCATAAGGTGCTTTCGCGATTTCGCATATCACCAATTCGTAATTCAAGTTGCATTTGCTTCTTTTCCTCTTCATATCGCGATTCGCAAAACTCCGACACGAGGTAGAATCAATGGTCTAGATTCATTCTCGATTCAATGGCTGCGATTGAATCGTGATATCGCATATCGCGAAATCGGCATTCTTGTTGTCAAGTGTTTTTGTCACCTCAAAGTCTCGATCCCCGATACTCCATGGAGAAAATCAACGGTCCAGATCACTTCTTAACTTAACGGCTGCGATGGAATCGCGATTTCGCATATCGCGAAATCGGCATTCTTGATGCATTGGGTTATTTGCTTCTCCAAGTTGCGATCCCTGAAACTCCGATATGGAGTTACATCAACGGTCCAGATCCAAGCTTGACTTAACGGCTGTGATTTCATCACGATTTTTCATATCGCGATATCGGGATTCCTGATGTCAATGTTCTTTGACAACTTCAACTCGCGATCCCCGAAACTCTGACAAGGACTGGGATCAATGGTCCAAATTTGTCCTCGATCCAATGGTCGAGATTATATCGGGGTATCGCATATCACGATTTCACGAGTCCTGTGGTTATTATTCTTTGACTTCTTCAACTCGCGATCCTTGAAACCCCGACAGGGTGTCGGATCGACGGTCCTCATAACCCCTTGAGATGGACGGTCCTCCTGCTTTCGGGATTTTGTGAGACCATTTTCTCCTTGCACTTTAAACACTGTGCAGGTTTTCCCCGATCCAACGGTGGTCGGATCCTGTGCTCAGATCTAACGCCTGAGATCTATCCTCCTCTTCAGCACGCGCTCTTCTTGTTTTTATTTAGATCTGACGGCCCTCATGCTGTCGGGAATTTTGGATGGGCTCCAACGATCAGCAACGCTTCTCCTCCAAGCTTACACATCCTTCTTACTTGGAAGAATTTTGACTCTACGCTAATTCCTCATGAGCCTACGTTGTTCGTTTTTGTCCATCGATGCACATTCTGATCCTGCCATCTTCACTGTTGTACTTGCCATCAATGACAAGCATACACTACCTGTTAAGCCTTGCCAACAATCTCCCCCTTTGGCATTGATGGCAACTAAGACACCCAAATTCTTTTCTCCCCCTTTGACATCAATGTCAAAGAAGAGACATGCTCCCCCTGAGCTATGGCAGTAATTTTAGGAGGCATTAGATAAACAATACAAATCTCCCCCTAACAAGATGGACTCTTTTAGGTGTGAAACGAAATGACACCCAGCTTCTGTCTGAGATATTCAAACGGTGTCTTGGCTAGGGGCTTAGTAAAGATGTCTGCAATTTGTTCTGTAGTGGGAAT
>ML797232.1:330964-350140 GCA_009831015.1 Picea engelmannii | reverse complement strand
GAAGCACCAACTCCCTGGTTTCTCTAGCACCAACTAGAAGGAAGCACCAACTCCCTGTGTTCAAGCACCCACTTGAACCTTTGAGGACACCAGTCCTCCCTAGCTCCTCCCAACCACCCTAGTTTCTCTGGCTGCAACCAGATGGAAGCTACAACCCCCTGTGTTCAAGCACCCACTTGAACCTATGAGGACAACAGTCCTCCCTAGCACCTCCCAACCACCCTGAAATATAAATCTTTGCTACTGAAATTTATTACAGTGATATGATGTTCAATAATGGCTTACCAGACTTATCATTGTTCTGTTGCATTTCATTGTTCTGTCTGCCTCATTGCCTTTCTGCTCACATCACTTGCTCTGTCTGTTCTTCTGCCATTTATGCTTTGTGCGCCATGTCCATTCACTGCACAGTTCCTCTTATGTGTTGTTCAGCTACTGCACTCTCCTCCTTCTTCACACATGAATCACCTTCACCAACAACAACCACAACAAACTCCTACAGCCACAACAACCCCATCTCTTCTCTGTACCGTGTACTTATAGCTTTTGTGCACCTTGTGCATGCAATGTTCGCAATGCCTCTGCATGCTGACTCCGCGTCGTTATCCTCCACCTCTCGAGTGCTTTGTCTGATCATCATCATGACTCTTCAGCTTCTCTGGTGGTTCAACCTGTGTGTCCAGCATCACTGTATGTTATACTGAGATTCCTCAGCCTCTCTGGCAGTTTGAGACTCTTCATCTTCTCTGTGACAGTCGAACTCACCTTCTCTGTTTCAGTTACAGGCTCCAATTCTCATCAGCTGTCAATCGCCTCCACGAACATCTTTATCCCTCTCAGAGACTCTTCACCTCCTCTGCCAGTCATCCCGTAGTGTCTTCGAGTCCTCTGGCAGAACCCATCAGTGGTTTTTGGCAGTTACACTGTATCGTGTTACAGTTGCCCTCCGATCTTGTTCAAATTCATCTGCACCGTTGGATGACCTTTATTATTCTTGCCTTTTTAAGTCGGGTTTCATCATTTCGGCATTCATGTGCCTAAGTGTCTCGCGATCTCCGAAACTCCGAAATGGAGCTTATCTGGACTGACTCCTTCTCTTCCTGTGACCTAGGGCTGTGACCACAGCCTTATGCATAAGGCGCTTTCGCGATTTCGCATATCGCCAATTCATAATTCAAGTTGCATTTGCTTCTTTTCCTCTTCATATCGCGATTCGCGAAACTCCAACACGAGGTAGAATCAACGGTCTAGATTCATTCTCGATTCAATGGCTGCGATTGAATCGCGATATCACATATCGCGAAATCGGCATTCTTGTTTTCAAGTGTTTTTGTCACCTCAAAGTCCTGATCCCCGATACTCCATGGAGAAAATCAACGGTCCAGATCACTTCTTAACTTAACGGCTGCGATGGAATCGCGATTTTGCATATCATGAAATTGTCATTCTTGATGCATTGGGTTCTTTGCTTCTCCAAGTCGTGATCCCCGAAACTCCGATATGGAGTTACATCAACAGTCCAGATCCAAGCTTGATTTAACGGCTGTGATTTCATCGCGATTTTTCATATCGCGATATCGGGATTCCTGATGTCAATGTTCTTTGACAACTTCAACTCGCGATCCCCGAAACTCTGACAAGGACTGGGATCAACGGTCCAAATTTGTCCTCGATCCAACGGTCGATATTATATCGGGGTATCGCATATCACGATTTCGCGAGTCCTGTGGTTATTATTCTTTGACTTCTTCAACTCGTGATCCTCGAAACCCCGACAGGGAGTCGGATCGACGGTTCTCATAACCCCTTGAGATGGACAGTCCTCCTGCTTTCGGTATTTTGTGAGCCCATTTTCTCCTTGCACTTTAAACACCGTGCAGGTTTTCCCTGATCCAACGGTGGTCGAATCCTGCGCTCAGATCTAACGCCTGAGATCTATCCTCCTCTTCAATGCACACTCTTCTTGTTTTTATTTAGATCTGACGGCCCTCATGCTGTCAGGAATTTTGGATGGGATCCAACGATCAGCGACGCTTCTCCTCCAAGCTTACACATCCTTCTTACTTGGAAGAATTTCGACTCTGCGCTAATTCCTCCTGAGCCTACGTTGTTCCTGTTTGTCCATCGATGCACATTCTGATCCTGCCATATTCACTGTTGTACTTGCCATCAATGACAAGCATACACTACTTGTTAAGCATTTGCCAACAAACTTTGCCCTGATCGATCCACCTCGACCTCTGGCTTTCACTGTCAGACGATCTACCTCGACTCGATCTTCACTGCAAATAAATAACAACCCAACATTCTCCCACTTGTTGTCTTCTTTTCTAAAATCGGGAGTTTTTTGAACTTTTGTTCACAGAACCAGGGCAACAATTCGCATTTCCTCTCTACACCAAGAGAACTTCACAACACTCACAAACTTGGTCAAAGAGTCTTCTATGTTTTCCAACGTGTCTACTTTATCCAGCAACACCTTGTTGTTTTCCACCATGCCTCTATTGAAATGGTATTATACATCAATATGCTTAGTATTGTAATGATATGCTCAGTTCTTTGCCATAAATATTGCACTTTGACTGTCACAACTTATCTTCATAGCTCTCTGCTCAAACTCAATCCATGAACACAACAGTTGCATCCATATTTCTTCTATGAGTGATTGACATGTATTCAACTTTTGTTGTTGATAGGGATATGACCACATGTTTCTTACTCATCCAGTGGATTTCTCCACCGAAAATCTTGAACACATATCCACTGGTCAACCTTCATCAATCCAAATCTCCAACCTAGTTGGCGTCGACAAATCCATGTACATTTAATTCACTGTCAACTCTAGGTTTCCCTTATTAGCATATACCATAGTCTTTTTTTCCACACAAATACCTAAATACTCTCTTGATAGCTATCCAATGCTCCTTTCCAGGTGTTAACATGTATCTTATCAACACTCACATTGCATGGGAAATGTCTGGTCGAGTGCAGACCATCGCATACATTAGACTACAAACAACACTTGCATAGGGGACATGTTCCATATCCTCTATTTCTTCCTATGTTTTTGGACATTGTTCAACAATTAGCCTTTCTCCCATAGAAATTGGCACCTTTCGAGGTTTGCAATCCTCCATGTTGAAATTTTCAAAATTGTTTCAATATACTTCTTCTAATTCAACTAGAGATTTATAGCTACTCAATCTCTCTTGATCTTCATTCCCAGAATGAAGTTCGTTGCACCAAGATCCTTCATGTCGAACTTGGAGGATAGTTGCTTCTTCACCTCCTTTATTGTGTCTATGTCATTTCCAATCAACAAAATGTCATTGACATACAATGCTACATATAAGGAATTCTCACCTTCTTCCTTGGAATATATGCAATGATCAAATTTACTTCTCACAAATCCCAAACTAGGGATGTATGTGTCTAAATTTTGGTACCACATTCTTGGTGATTACTTTAGACCATAAAGGGATATTTTCAATTTTCATACTAGCTCTTTCTTTCCCTTTACTATAAATCTTTCAGTTTGTTTCATGTAGATTTATTCTTCCTGGTCCCCATGTAGGAACATTGTCTTCACATCCATCAGTTCCATTTCTAGATCAAATGTTGTAGCCATAGACATTAGTACTCTAATTTAAGTTAATTTTTCAATGGGGGAAAAAATATCACTGAAGTCAACTCCTTCGACTTGGGAGTATCCTTTCGCTACTAGTCTAGATTTGAATTTCTCGACTTGACCTATTGTGTTCATCTTCTTCTTGAATACCCACTTGCTACCGACGGATTTTATTCCACTAGGTAATTTGACTAAATCCCAAGTCTCATTCTTATGCAAGGATTCCATTTCTTCGATCATGGAATCCTTCCAGAGTCTACCCTCTACCAATTAAACTTCCTCCCTTACCGACTTGGGCTCCTCATTAGTGGAAGTTAACACAACTGCAGAACGGAATTTGGGTGGACTATACCTTTCGATTGTTTTTCTTACTCATTCATACCTCCTTACAACTAGGGTTAGTTGTTCCACATGTTCAACTGATTCAGTCGACTCATTTGAATAATATTCTTCTTCTTTCCTCAGTTCAAACCATACTTTCTCTAGATCATTCTCTGTTTGAACCATCAATTGAAACTCAGACTTTCTTTCAACTTCTTTGAAGACCATATCTCGATTGTACGCTATTTTTATTGATGCATTATCCTAGAACTTATATCCTTTCTCTCCTTCTTTGTAACCAATGAAAATGCATTTGACTACCTTCTTGTCCAACTTGCTCCTCTTTTCCTTGGGAACATGCACAAATGCATCACAGCCAAATACTTTGAGATGTAAAATCGAAGGATTCTTACCAGACCATAACTCATGTGGAGTCTTGTCGGCTAGCACCGAAAAAAGAGACATATTCACCAGATATTTTGCAGTGTTGACTGCCTCTGCCCAGAATTCTTGTGCAAGCTTGGCACCACTGAGCATGCTCCTTGCCTTGTCCATAAATGTTATGTTCATTCTCTTGACAACTCCATTTTTTCATGGGGTATATGGTGTGGTATTTTGGCATGCTATGCCACACTACTTACAGAACTGCTCAAATTCTTATCCACGAAATTCACCACCATTTCCAGTTCTTAGCACCTTAATCTTCTTAACTGTCTAGTTTTGTACAAGAGATTTAAACTCTTTGAATTTCTCGAAAACATTTGACTTCTTCCTTGGGAAATATATCCATATCTTCTTGGAAAAATCATCTGTGAAGGTGACATAATACAAGGATCCATGAAGTGAAGGCATTGAAACAAGGCCAAACACGTCATTGTGAACCAATTCTAAAATCCCCTTTGCCCTTGTCACTCCAAATGGGAACCTTACCTGAATTTGTTTTTCATATATACAATGTTCACAAAAATCGACTTCTAAATTACAATAAGGAAATTCTTCGACCATACCTTTATTTTTCATATCTCAAAGTCCTTTTTCTCCAATGTGTCTCATCCTCTTGTTCCATAGCATGGTCGAGTCGATTTGAATCAACTCAGCCCAAGTTGAGTTGAGTCAAGTCGACTTCAGGAACAACAATTTTGTTGCATCCAATCAAGACGACATTCCCTAACAACTTGTATAGGGTTCCAATATGAATTGCTTTCATTGAGACCATCGCACCTATCATCATCTTGCATGTATCCTTCTTAAATAGAGTATGCACTCCTCCATCACTCATATTGTTGAAAGATATCAGGTTTCTGGATAAACCTGGAATATGTATCACACCTAGAAGGGTTCTACTCCTCCCATCCTGCAGTATCAGTCAGACTCTTCCACATCTGACAATTTCGATTGTCGAGTCATCCCTAAAAAACATGTCTCCTCCTTCGTATCATTCATATTTGCATAACCATTCTCTATGTGGTTTCATATGATAGGATGCTCCTAGTCAATCAACCAAACATCTTTATCTAACTGTGTACTAGTCGATGCCAAGTACTCATTGCCTACCTTATCTGGAATAGTATTTTTCTCAATCGACTACTTCTCATTAGATCTTGTATTGACTTCCATTTCCTTTGACTTGCAGTCCCTTTTGTAGTGCCCAACTTTACCACATTTCCATCATCTTCTCGTCAACTGAATAGGGGATTTATATATATATATTTGACTTAGACTTTCTACCAGAGGATTTGCCTTTATCTCTATCAACCAGTCAACCTCTCACCACTAACACATATTTGGTCAATCCTTCCATGTTCTTCCTTCTCATTTCTTCTTACAATGGAGATGAAACCACGTCTTCTAGTTCAAATTTGGTTGAATTACTCCCTATAGCCACAACTAAGCTATCCCATGACTCTGGAAAATAACATAATAGGCTAATACATTTCTCCTCCTCAGTGATTTTAATATCCACATAAGATAAATAGATTATTATGGTATTAAATGATCAGTTACCGAAATGTCCTCACTCATCCTCAAAAGATACAATTTCTTTCTAAGGAACAACTTATTTTCCAAGGATTTTGATTGGTACACAATCACCAACTTGTCCCACAGTTTCTTGGTCAAATCTTCGTTTGAGACATTCAGTAGCATTGAATCTGCAAGACAAAGTAGAATCATGATCCTTTCCCTTTGCTCGAGTTTCTCCCATTCTTCCCTCGACATGCTTGCTAGAATGGTACCTGGACAGATTGTTGCCCATTGTTCTAGATCTACAAGGAGATCTTCAATTTTAAGCTTCCAAAGCTCAAAATTCTAGCGATTGAATTTTTCAATCTCTATTCTCAACCTACTTGCCATTCTTTAAGAACAACTTTAAATATGTCTGACTTGCGACTCTTACTGATCCTAGGGTTTAGCTCAGATCCAAGGTTGTTAAACCAAGATAGGATACCACATATTAGGAAATAGAACGCTTCCATGCTAATCCTAACATAAGAGAGGAAGAACTATTTAAGATATAAATCAAACAACAAAGAAAATACACAGTACACAGAGATTTTACCCTGGAAACTCAAACGGGAAAACCAACATTCCTTGAGCATCTTGCTCTCTTGTTGTCTTATTCATTCAGAATAAAAGGTTACAAGCCTAACCTTGGTCTACACCTAAGACACAATCAACATTATGCCTTCTTGGTTTACACAAGAACAACCCTATATCCATTTCAAATTACATCTACATGACCAAAAACCTACTACATAAAACTTAATATGAATACAACACACCTTAATTATTAGCTTTACAGTAGGCAAAAACCTAAATAAAAGCGCCCAAAAAACAATTACAGATCCATGCAGATCATTGGCTACAAATCTTGCAAATCTTGGGATTTTTTTACAATTGACTTCCAGTTGAATTACCAATCAACCACCAGTCGACCTTCATTTGGTCTTTAGTCGATTGCCACACGATTTCCCATCGACCTCTTTGACGTGTTATTGATTACTTCGACTTCGAATTTTCTCGATCGATCAACCTTGACCTTTGACTTTCACTGTCATTCGATCTACCTCGACTCGACTTTCACTGCAAATAATATAACAATTCAACACCCTTGGACCTACTCTCAGTGCTTGAAAAAAAAGCCTTGGAATTATTGCCAAGTGCACACCCTATGTACACTCCCTATTGCTCGATACTGAACTTCAGAGGACCTGTAACAATCCCCCTCAAAATCGAAAAATATTTGTAGTGTAGGTGTCCATACCTCATGTTCCACAACACACATAGGTTTTCACTATTGTGTACCAAATTCTGAACAAGATTTCCCTAAAACCTATATAAAGTTCCCTCTCTAACCCCAACTGCCACGAAATTGTCCAGGCTATGTTTCTAGATGTATGAGTACTTTCCCTCTCTAAAACATAATAGAAAAACCCATGTCCTCCATAGCTGAGACTGAAATCAAATTCTTCTTCAAACCTGCTACGTAAAGCACATCCTTTGTAGCTAACAAACCTCTTGACTCAAGTTTAAATGTGATTGTTCTCTCTCCCTTCACTACATACTTGGCATCATCACTAATTTTCACATGAACATCTGAGTCCTACTATGTTGGATTGCTAAATAGATACCATGCTTTTGTCATATGATGAGATGGACCATTGTCCAAGAACCAATCACTCCTCATAGTTGTGATGGTAGAAGGGAAAGAAACTAGTTATAAATCCTTCTCAAACTTCATTGAAAACTCATCTAGTTGCATCTTTGTTGATGTTGTTGTCTGCGTCTTTCCTTTACCCTTCTTCTCAAGACACTAAGATGCATAATGCCCATTCTTATGAAATGAAAATCACTTGAATTCACTCAAGTCCTTCTTCTTCCTTGGTTGTGATGATACTCCATCATTGTTACCATTCTTGCTAGAACTCTCTCCTTTTCCCTTATTTGTCTTATTAAAAAGAGCCAAGTTCTCTCACTACCTCCCCACTTTCCTGCTTTAAACTCTTCCCATGTCTCTTCCTGGATACAATCATCCCAAAGTCTCTGCCAATCTAAGAGATTTTCCTGAGAGAAAAATCCTTTGAAAAATGGTTCCTAAGACTTGGTAAGACCATTCAATGCCACATTCATGAGCTCTGTGTCCTTTGTTTTCTCCCCTATGGATGCAAGTTGATCATGCACCTATGCGATCCTCATGAGATAGCTAGTAACATTATCAGATCTAGACATCTGTATCAATCTGAGTTTATTCCTTAAGACCATCTTCCTATTCATGTTCTTGATATGGAATAAACATACCAAGGCATCAAACATCTCTTTGGTCATATTGTTCTTAGATAGGTGAGGAATTAGATGATCCTTCATTGAATCCAAGAGGACCCTTTCTTCTTTGATCTCCTTCTTGTTGTGAGCTTCCAAAGCTTTTAGATCTATCGGAGGAGTAACTAATTTGTCCACTAACTCCCAAAGTTCATACTCCTTCAACACCAAAATTACTCTTTATTTCCAAGATAGGAAGTTGCATGCTCCATCCAATTTGTATTCAACTCTCAATGGTTATGTTTTTGTCCCTAAGACCTAATAAACTTTCCTAGAAATAACCTTCTCCTAGAACTTGCCCCTGTACTGACCTGGAAAAACATGTACACACCTGTCACTACTGAACCCACGCATATATACGCAACATCCCTTAAGGAAGCCCACATATGTATGCACTTGTGCTTACTGCTACCCATGTACACGTTCATATGTCCAAAGGGACCCACATATGTACGCATATATCCCTACTATAACCCAACGTATAGCTCTGTAAACCTGCAAAACCTTAGTTCTACCTTAGTATGATTATTCCCCTAAAACATGTCCTTCGATTTAAACCTACCAGCTATGGATCTACTAAGATTTCCTATAGATATGATAGATCTTCTATCAACTACTATGGATCTAATATATGGCTTCCCTTCATAGCATGCACTTTGATACCATGTTCAAAACCTCTTACTCTGGCACCTAGGTATCTTGTTATCTAGTGATTTCCTTACTGCAAATCAGATAAGCAACTCACAAAACAAAAAATACAATGTTGAAATATTCAACTCAATAAATCTAGAGGAAGCAAAAAACTGGAAACCAAATCATGCACACATGAACACCAATAGTTTTGGGTAGATACCCCTGGAAAAACCCTGGAGGGAAAACTAGTGTTGAGAATGATTTTATTATGCTAAAATTAGGGCTCCCCTAACAAGGATAATAGGCCACTAAGAGAAATACAATTGCAGACAAACCTAGCAAAGTTTGTTCCGCTATACGACCCAGAACTGCATGATTTTTGAGATGTGTGTGACTACCCCTACTACACACCCACGTACAAGTGCCTATCTCCACTGGCACCCATGTACATGTACAAAAATCCTGTCCGGAAAAATCTATACAACACAACTCTTCCATGTAGCTTTGCTTGAATGAAATCCACTTACGACAGCCTCTGTTCTATATTCTCCTTGATCTGATCTCTAGATGGAAGTCCTTCTCCACCTATCAAAGATCTTGGATCAAAGTCCTTCGTGATCCAATCCTCTCTATGTCGACTCTCTCAACACAAGTATCGAGTGTCTTCCTCTTCACCCTAGCCTTGCTTTTATAATCATGAGTTATAATCTATTTCTAATTTCCAAAGTAATTGATAGTTGAGATTACTTCTCACATCACTTGAGATTTAGATTACATGCTAATTAATTTTACCATTTCCTTAAATAACTCAATTAATTCAATAATTAAATAATAAAATCACTTTACTTTAATAATTCATTTAACTAAAGTAAAGTTATCAAGATAGAAGGATTTGAACGACTTCTACATGTTAGACACCAAGCCTATGTGGAAATACTTGTTCGATGCTACATGGACCAACATCTTTGAACTTCTCCAAGGGATACCACCCTAATGTGGTGAGCATGATTATAGTATCCCAGTAATCCTAGGTAACCTACCACCCAATGTGCACCCATAGCATCATATTTTTTTCCCAAAATAATGAAATTGAAAATATTTTCTAAGAGTTATTGGAAATAGGTGTCATAAGTTTCAGTACCATCCTCTACTCTTCTCTAGTCATCATGGTTCTTAAAAAAGAAGGCACTTGGCACATGTGTCCCAAATTTCAACCTCTTGACAACTCAACCATAAAAGATAAATTTCACATTCCAATCATTGACAATCTCTTAGATGATATACATGGTGCTCAATTCTTCACCAAAATTGATCTTCACTCCAATTATCATCAAATTTATATGAATAAAGAAGATATTCCAAAGACTTATTTCCATAGTGATGAATGTCATTATGAATTTTTGGTGATTCATTTTGTCTTTTCAATGCACACTCCACTTTTCAAAGCCTCATGAACAAAATATTTTGACCCATTCTATGCCATTTTATCCTCGTCTTATGACATATTGGTCTACAACAAAGCTTGGGTGGCACATGTGGCATAGGTGGATCAAATGTTACAACTCCTTCATAATCACCAACTATTCCTCAAACATTATGAATGTTCTTTTGGTGTCTCAAAAGTGGAATATTTGGGACACATTGTTAGTGGGGAGGGTGTGTGTGTTGATCCTAAGAAAATTGAGGTGATGATGGATTGGCCTCACCTAAAGACCCTCAAATTTTTGTGAGGATTTCTTAGCCTCACATGTTACTATAGTAAACTTGTACAAAACTATGGTAAAATTGAAACTCTCCTCACCACCTTTTTAAAAAATAATGGCTTTAGTTGGAGCAAGAAGGCCAAACATGATTTTCATTGTTTAAAAGACATCGTGTCTACTAACCCAATACTTGCCTTGCCCAACTTTAATAAGACTTTTGTCTCAAAATGTGATGCATCCAAAAAGTGAATTGGAGCAATGCTAATGCAAGAGGGATACCCATTGGCCTTCACCATTAAGCAATTATGCAAACGAAACTTGGGGAAAATTCACCTATGAGAAAGAAATATTGGTTATTCTTCATGCAGTTGATATGTGGCATCCCTGCTTAATGGGGCATTCTTTCTAGATAAATTTAGACCATCAAAGCTTGAAATATTGTCCCCCCCATAGTATTCAAACAATTTTAGGCACATTTTGATATCTACCCCTCGACATTTTATTTTGAAACCCTAGGGATTTGATAATACAACAAGAGAAAAAAATGTTCAATGCTCAAAGACTAATGTGTTGTGTACCAATGGTAAAAATATACCCACTTCTACCACAACTATATAAGTAACTAAAATAGAAAGCTAAGGGTAATAGAAATAAAGAGCCAAATGCATAGAGAATTATGGGGACACCTACACAACGAAAAGTATATTGTACCTATAAATATAGATAATTGAAAAATAAAATCAAATAATTGTGTTGTTTATATTAAAACAATTGTATGAGCTATACATATAAATGAGAACAAGGAATCCCTATATTCTATACTAAAAATAACTACATATCTCAGTTACTAATAAAAATCATAATTCCCTTATTACTAAAAGTACGGTGTTACACATGCATAAGACCTACATAATATTATAATTACTTATGAGACCTACATAATAGCATAAGTCTTGGGTTGAGTTGACTTAATAGAAATTCCTTTGCCCATGACTAGCATACAACTATAGGAATTATGGTTTCACGGTGGAACTAATTAAATGATATCAAGATCGGTTGCTAAGCATGCACGTGGGAGTAATCATTTATGCCCATTTAGCTCTCAACTAAGGTCAACACAAGAAAGAAGGTGACAATTCTTCTTACTCACAAACAACTAGATATTCACTCTTAACAATGTGATATTTCTATGTAGAAGGTGAGAATCGTGGCAAAATTTGTTTATCCAATCCAAAACTCATATTTATTAAAAGTCATTATATACTCTGTTAATTTTCTTGGCCTACATAAATTACTTGGATGGGAGGAAAAATTTCCCATATACATATTGGATGTGTTATCGCACAACTTGTAGTTTGGGCAAATCGCAACCAAGACACAAGTGTGTGACACAACTGGGAACACCTACCACTGTCACCTCAATAGGTGTCGCCCTTGTTTTATTGAAGGATAAATCCAACACAAGGGAGGCTTCCTGGGTGATCCTAGGGGGATTGGCATAGAAGATGGAAATTGATGAGAGAGTGCCCCTATAGGTCAAGTTCAAATATGGGAAAGAGGCTTGAGAAAGAGTCTTATGAGCTCGTAAATTCTTTCCAAGGTATTGTACCTGCACAACAATGTTATACCTTCCCGGAACAAGAAAAATTATGAAGATTAAAGAAATATATATATATATATAGTAAATAAGTTATGACAGCTGCAAAATTAACCATCAAAATCAAGTCTATGATGTTGGAAATTATGCTAGCAATTAGCAAACAAAAATCAAGACTTTGATCCCAAAAGAGGGTTGTTACTAAGAGTTATCAACAAGATTTTGTAACAGCCTTATGGCTGTAGAATTTTTTTTCTACAACAACGAGTTCTAGCCGCTAAAAACAACAAGTAAACCACCCAAACAATAGATTATAATCAGTAGAACAATTACCATGGCTTACAAGTGAATTTCAGCAGTATAAAAGTGAGTAAAGAGCTATAAAAGAGAGATATTTTTGCATCCCTATTGGTTGTATCTAAATGTCTATTATAGCATCTAGATCACTTGGAAAAACAAGACACTCGTAGGGCACAAGATAAATTAAAGCATGTGGAATTAAATTCCAAACTTGAACAGTTCAATCTCCTTGAAGTCACATTTACCAACGCACAATATTCAATCACCAATGAAAAAAAATTAGTGCCTTATCTATTGGGTTATGGGGTCTCTTTTTTATGAGCTAGGGTTTATTACTCCTCTAGGGGTGTAAGACCTTTTACTCCCTAGAGTAACAAAACCTTAGCAAGGTAAATCTACAAGGGTGTAATCCCTTTTACTCCTTGCAACAACCTTTGCAAATAGCCTTTTCAATGACAACAAAAGATAGATCTTGATGGAGGGTGTATGCCCTTATACTCCTCCAAGGGTTTGACAAAATAACATTGAAATCAAGAAGAAAAACATATAATTGAAAAAATGTCTTATCTAATCCAAGAGATAGCATGAAAAAACCTTACTTATCAAGACAATTCCACCACAATTGCCAATCAACAAACATCAAGAGAAGTCGCGAGCCTCCTTCAACCAATAGACAAGTGAAGCATTGAAAATCATAAGAAACAAAATGGAGCGAATTTCCCAAGTAGGGCGAAAATTTCAGCCAAAAATGTATGTAATTCTCAAGTGAGTTATATGTAAAATGAAAGTGAGATGACCTCTATTGATATGAGGTCATCTAAAACCAATTTGTCCACATAAGTTTGTCAACAACAAATTAAAAGTAGGCCAACCCCCTTTATTTTCCTTTACAAATTAAAAATATAAAAATACATAAAGTAAATCCCTTAGAAGGGTGAAGTCATGCCCTAAAGGGTGATGTTAGGCCTCAAAAGTGGGACATTGAGCCTCTAGATGCAAGTCATTGGGCCTCCAAATTCCATGTGTCCATCTCTCATGCTCTGGAGTGTCATGTCATGCATATAAATTCTTCAAACTACATCATCTCTCCTTTGGAACCATGAAGCCCTTCAAAACCATATCCTCCACATGACGTCAAGGCTTGGAAGGTGACCTCTTGGGCCTCCAAAGGTCAACATCCAAGTGCAAGGGGCTACAATTTCGTCACCTAGTGTTCTCAAAGTGCCTCCAAAGGAAACTTCCATAATCTCAAGTGTGGAATGGCTCCAGGGTCCTCATCCCATCATGTGGGGTATGGCAACCATTCTTGGGGTTTTCAACCCCCCATGAAGGTTGAAATGGCACAATCCTCCATGGAATAGATTACAAGGCCATGTAAAGACAAATAAGTACACCCTCCAAGGGTCCACAAGTCACATGTATCATTCCAAGTAAGACACATTTAATAAAAGAACCACCCAAACATGTGCATTAAATCCCCCCTTTAAAAACTAAACAAATTCTCAAATACCTTATACAACTTGTGAAATTTAGGTATGGGAGGGTTGTCATCATGCCCTATTGGGTAGATCAATCCCCAACTCAAGGAGTCTTTCCAAAGAAGACCCTCTCTAAGTCATGTAATGAGTATGAGGTGGATGGGGGTATGACTTTTGGGCATGGGGTTATTAACATATCAAAGGTTCATATTGTCTCATTTATGGGTGTCTTTGTAGAGGGTGTGTTGCATCCTCGTTTGTAATGCAACCTTTTCCCAAGCCCTTTTATTTTCCATTAATTTATTATGGTACAAAACATTGAGTGTTATGTGCAATGGAAAGTAAGGAGCACCACACTGCCACTTGGAGCTAAGAACACATTGAGTGCCATGTGCAAGGAAATTAAAAGACACCACAAATGCATTCCCTCAGCAAGCGGGACATTTATTAATTGTGTGTTTTCTTTTTTAAAGGTACTTGACTTTTATAGAGAATGGTTTCATTGCTCTCAAGACCTTAGGGCGAGCATCTAGAGGACAATTTAAGGATTTTATCTTTTGTCATATACAAAACCTCTGGGCCTTCATCCCCTTCTTCTGATGAAATGAGGTACAATCCCTTCTTGGGGTCAATAAGCCAAGAAATCGAAAATATGAGGAAATGAAAGGAAAGAAGAGAGGAAAATTATATGTGTGGGAATGGTACGATGACCCTTCAAGGAGACCCCCTATTAGAAACCATTTTCCCAAGGATGACCCACTTACTAGGAAAACATGTCAACCACCAAGGTGAAATGAGACAAAAGGTATAATTCCCAAGAAAACATTTTCGTAATAAAGAAAGGACTCTTTGTAACATGTTCAAATGCTTCAATTATTAAAATGACACTTACCATGAGACCAAACTTGTTACCTCATGAAGCAATACCTATTGCCATCTATGGGAAAAACTAGTGTGGTGGACTCTACTGCTATCGATCAATGGTGATGTGTGGTGAGAGGAGGGGCTCTGCCTACTCATCTCTCTCTCGAAACTCCATGTCATTAACTTGCGGGCCTTGAGACATTATCTCCTTAGTCACCCCTACCTTGGGGGGGTAACATTTGGCTCCTACATGGGGACATGTGCTCGTCATAGACTACATGAGAACCTCAACATCTCCTGGTAAGACATGTGCCTACACATACTCAAGCAACATATTAGAGCATCGATGGGTCGCTTGCTCACCCTTTTCTCATATAATTAAAACTTCAAATTTCAACTATTCCTTAAAAAGAAAATTTTGCATTTTTCAAAAACTTCTAAATAACATGCAATAACTCAAGCAAATGCATCATAACTACTATGAATAAGTGCATAGATCACAATATGAAATGAAAATGCAACTACTCTACCATGACATGAACAAACAAATGCAAATGTAAGAAATCAAATGACTTACCTACTCACCTGGGGTCCAAAAGCCTGTAGACGTTGAGTTCCTAGTGATGTCACGTGAATTCATACAACAAGTGCAACCACCTTCTCATCATCTCACCCAAGTGCTTCCCCCTATTCTTAATTATAAAATATATCAAGGACAAGTTAAGCACATAATAATCATGAATATTAATAAGCATATAATGAATCGTAGGAAACAACTCATGGATGCGGGTGGGAGGGAGACAATCATGCTGGAAAGAATGGCCACAAGCTTGATCCACCCATCTCTAAAGAGGGTTACCATATATAGATTATGGCTCATCATCTTCCTCACTCATGTGATCATTTCTTATTGAAGGCTGAGAGGAGATGAGAGATCAGAAGAAAACTTCATGGTTTCCCAAAGAAGAAAATAAGAGGTAAGGGACAACCTCATATCCAAAGAAATAAATCTTCTCGCTACTAAAAAATTGTTGCCTCTTCATATGCAAATCCTTGCAAAAATACCCGGGATAAAAACATTGTTGCTTGGTAGTGTGAGTCTCCGATTTTTCTAGGTTGACCAAGATCTCATGTCCATCAAAACTTGAATGCAAGGATGGTGGTAGATATTCATCAAATAATCATTTTGAATCCTCAAAAGGATAATTGCCAAGGTATGGTTGGGGATCAACATAAGCGTATTGCAACAAGCCATCCCCTGGTGGATGAAAAAGTTTTGTGATAATATCATCACTAGGTTTCCAACATCTTGATCATCTACGTATGAAAAACAACTTTCCAAAAGAAAAACGTATGCATTCCTTATCTGGAAGTTTCCCTTGATGTCGTAGATGGGATATCCATAAAAAATTAAACAACTAATATACCTTCCATGCTTTCTAACACATATGAAATCATCAATATGATTTTCAACTATATATGAAGGTTTCTCCATCAATTAACTTGTATCATTGGAGTTGATTTCTTCTTCGCCAAGCTCGACAACCTCATCTTCCAATGCCTTGTATGGGTCTTCATCATGAGAAAAATCATCGAGGTCTTCTTGGTAACCTTCTTCACATATCTATTCTTCAAGCATCTCTTCATCTATAGGGTCTTTCTCTTTAGTAAGATATGATTTATCAAGTTTTTCTTTAGTATATTCTTGGGACAATTCCCATATAAGATTCATCATATGATTAACATCTTCATCAACATATTTTTTCTCTTCCATTTGCAAAAGTGTCTTCATGACATGGTAAGTTTTGGTCAAGGGATCATCCCATGGTGCCATAATTCCATTTTCTGAAATGGCATTTCAATGGAGTCGCTAGATGAGCTCTAGGCTCATCGAATATGTAAAGGGTATCTCCCTTTAGTGGAGTGGCCAGATGAAATTTATGAAAATTTCATCAAAATTCAAAAGGGAACTTCCCACAAATGGATTCTCCAGACAAGCTATGGGAAAATTATTTGGGATAGACTTTCCAAGTGTCACTAAGGGTCGAAAAGGATTCAAAATCCTCCATGGCAATGACACCAAAAATGTTATCACATAGCTTGTAGTTTGGGAAAATCCTAACCCAAGCCACAAATGTGTAACACAACTGGGAAAACCTATTGATGTCACCTCAATAGATGTCACACTCGTTTTACTGAAGGATAAGTCCAACACAAGGGAGGCTTCTCGGGTGACCTCAGGGGGGTTGTGATGGAAGATGGAAAGTGATAGAAGAGTTCCCCTATAATTCAAGTTCAAATATGGGAAAGAGGCTTGAGAAAGAGTCTTATGAGATGGTAAATGCTTGACAAGGTAGTGTACTTGCAAAAAAAAACAAGACAAATTATGAAGATTAAAGCCTCAAAACCAATCGAGAATCAAGAAACCTTGTTGTCCCAAAAATGATGCTAGCAATTAGCAGACAATTTTTCAATAGTTAAACCAAGACTTTGATAGCAAAAGAGGGTTGTTATTAAGTTTTATCAACAATATTTTTTTATAGCCTTATGGTTGTAGAAAACGTTTTCTACAACAACGAGTTCTAGCCAATAAAATCAACAAGTAAACCGTTGAAACAGTAGCTTATAATCAATAGAACAATTACCAAGGATTACAAGTGAATTTCAACAGTAGAAAAGTGAGTAAAGAGTGATTTTGTTGCAGCTCTATTGGTTGTAGATAAATGTATATTATAACAGCTAGATCTCTTGGCAAAACAAGACGCCCTTAGGGCACAAGATAGCTTAAAGCATGCAAAATTAAATTCCAAACTTGAACAATTCAATCTCCTTGAAATCATGTTTACCAATGCACAATATTCAATCTCTAATGAAAAAAGGTTAGTGCCTTATCTATTGGGTTATGGGGTCTCTTATTTATGATCTAGGGTTTACTATTCCTCTAGGGGTGTAAGCCCTTTTACTCCCTAGAGTAAACAAACCTTAGCAAGGTAAATCTACAAGGGTGTAAGTCATTTTAGTTCTTGTAGAGACCTTTTAAAATAGCCCTTTCAATGACAAAAAAAGATAGATCTTGATGAAGGGTGTATACTCGTATACCCCTCCAAGGATTTGACAAAATAACATTGAAATCAAGAAGAAAAACATATAATTGCATAAATTTCTTTCCTAATCTAAGAGATAGCATGAAAAACCCTTACTTATCAAGATAATTCCACCACAATTGCCAAGAAACAAGCATCAAGAGAAGTCGATAGCCTATTGGAAATATTATTTTCATTGATTTCAAAGACAGGGGAAGCCTACAAGTGTCCAAGATAAATAGTACAAGCCTACAGATGTCCAAGATAAAGATTGCAAGATGGAGATTGTTGAAAGTATTATTTTTGGTCAATTTGGATACCCTATATTTGAAGGAATTTTTCCCCTACATAACTAACTCAAATTGGAGCACAAGTTACATGGTTGGAAAGATTATTCTAAGACCTTTCCAACAGTATATGGAAGTCTCTCTAACTCCCTAGGAATGAGGAGATATGATTTTTTTCGTCTGACAACCCAACCAAAAAATTAAGGTCGACTCAGACAATCTTTTGGGTACAAAATTACTATAAATACATGATAGAATTTTTCATTTGTAGAACAACCAAGCAAGAGATCAAGTTCGAGGTGCGCTAAAGTCATTCGGGTGTCTCTTTGGGATCTATAGGTGTGCAAGAGAATTCTATGGGACTTTCTATGACTCTTTTGTATTCTCAAGGTATGTTATAAGGTTGTGATGTTGTCGTGAGGTTGTGATGTTGTTGTGTGCACTGGTATGAGGTTTTGATATTTCCATGAGTGGATGTTTTTTTCATTGGATGTTACGATCAATGGATGTTTCCATGAGTGAATGATTCTACCAATGGATTTTATCATTACTGATTACATTCTGGGAATGATTTCATGAGGCTTTCTAGGGTTTGGAGGATTCTCTGTGGAAGCATGCAAGTGAATTCAAAAGTATTTTGTCTATGAATATCATGGATTTGTGTCTACAAATATCTTATTGAGTTGGTGCTCAGTTGAGGAGATCGGTGTCTCTAGTAGGTTGGTGCCTACATCTTACTGAGTTGGCGCTCAACTAACGAGATTGGTGTCTCCAGTAGGTTGGTGCCTACAATATTTGAAATAGTAGGTTGGTGCCTACAATCTTTGTAACATTAGGTTGGTGCTTGTAGAAATTTATAAAGATAATTTTTATGGTTTTATCCCACAAGGGTTTCCATGTTAAACTCTATGAATTGTGATTTGATTTTATATGTGATTTCTTAGCTAATGATAGATTGATGAATG
>ML797232.1:288156-328269 GCA_009831015.1 Picea engelmannii | reverse complement strand
CTCAACAATTGGAATGATAGTGGGTTCCTTCAAAAGAAGTTCAACCATTGGAAGGAAGATCTTGAGCACATATGGATTGTAAGGAATGTCTCCCCACAAATAGAGCTCCTTTGTTCAATGGAAAAAACTATGAAACATGGAGTATAAGAATGAGGATATATTTGCAGGCCCTTGGGTTTGATATTTGGGAATCAGTCACAACATGTTATACAAATAAAGTTAGGAAGGAGTCAAGTGCAAAAAATGAAAAAGCAATAGAGGTCATCTTGAGTGGCCTACCATATTTTGAGATTGTCAAGGTAAGGAAGTGTACAACAGCTAAATCAATTTGGGACAAGCTATGAAACATTTATGAAGAGAGATCCAGTGAAGAGAAATCTAGTGATTGTTCTTTTTCTGAGTTAGAGATGTTAAGATAGTGATGATAAAGAATAATCTCTCTCCATAACCATGGAAACAAAACCTGTTGATGAAGAAAATAAATATTCAAAATAAGAAGACATTGATGGGGAACTGAATCTTGAAGTGGAACTTGTTAGTGCCTTAGAAGAAATAGACAAAATCATGGAAGAGAATATAAAGCAGAAGAAGAAATCACAGAAACATGAAAAGAAGGATAATGATATTGAAGAAATAGAGAAGACAATTATTATCCTGAAAACTCAACTAGAAGAGGCAAAGAGGATAGAAGAAGTGGTGAGAAGCGAGCTCGAAGAAAAGGAAGAAAATTGTGAGAATCTAGAAGTTGGAATAGTTTATTTAAGAAAGGAACTAGAGAAAACAATTGATCAGTTGAATAGAAGCTTGAAGTTTGGAAAGAGTGCTGAAATATTAAACAATATTCTTAGCTTCCAAAGGTCACCATTCATTAAGACAGGTCTCGGCTACGAAGATGAACAAAAGACCACCAAGGGAGATACAATCATTAAAGGCACAAAGCCATCAGAAAAAGAAAATGAAGAAAATCATGAAAGATATGCTAATTTTCTCAAAGTCTCCACCAACAAAGAAAGCAATAGCAGGAAAGGAAATGATGACCAACAGAAAAAATGATTCTTCTCACAAGAACAACAATAATGAGTTCAGAAGAGTTATTCCACCATGAAGACCTTTCACAAATCGGTACCAAAATCTATTTCTTGGCTATTGTTTTTCTTGCAACAATTTTGGTCATAAAGCAATATATTGTAGTGCTTATGCAAGAAGTGATCATGTGAGAGATAGAAATAGAGGTTCTTACAAAACCTCAAAGGATGATTATGTAAGCAAAAAAACCATAAGTTCTCATGGGTTTGCAAACAGAAACTACAATTCATGTGCTCCTCTACTTGATACTAAATGTTATAAGTGCAATAAATACAGGCACATAACATGTGATTGTAGAAGTAGCATGATAAAGTCTCCTAAACAAAATAGGCAAGAAGATGTTCTTACCAAGCATAGAGAAGAATGCACTAGAGTGTGGAAAATGAAGCAAGAAGAACCGAAGAAGGAAGAATGTGGACTTGCACTTTATGTTCAAAATGAAGAGAATCAATGGTACATTGAAACTGGATGTTAAAAACACATGACATGGTACCAAACCAATTTTCTCACAAAGAAAGAAAAAGGAGACAATGTTACTTTTGGAGATAAGGCTTCTGCAAAGATAGTTGGAAAAGGTATTATTAGTCTTGATAATGGAAAGACTAAAACACAGAATGTATTTCATGTTGAAGGGTTAAAGAATAATCTTCTAAGTGTCATCCAAATGTGTGATCAAGGTTATAATCTCACATTTCATTCTTAAGGGTGTGATATAAGTAAAGCAACTTCAAGAAAATTGGTGGAAAATGAAAATAGAACATCAAGCGATGTATACATACACGATGAAGTCAAAGAAGAAAAGTGTTGTATGGAACAAAATATGGGAGTGAGATCCCTCTCATCTCGTCAGTAAAGGGAAGCACAAGTTTAGGGGGAGTAACCCTTTGGCATTGATGTCAAAAGGGGAGAAGTTACAGACAATGGAAGAATTGTAGACACAAGGAAAGTTGCAGACAGGGGGAGTATCATAATTGACTAAGGGTTTCCATCAATGACAAAGGGGGAGATTGTTTGAAATATTGTTTTCATTGATGTTAGAGATAGGGGGAGCCTACAGGTGTCCAAGATAAATATTACAAGCCTACAGATGTCCAAGATAAAGATTGCAAGATGGAGATTGTTGAAAGTATTATTTTGGTCAATTTGGATACCCTATATTTGAAGGAGTTTTTCCCCTACATCCCTAACTCAAATTGGAGCACAAGTTACATGATTGGAAATATTATTCTAAGACCTTTTCGATGGTATATGGAAGTATCTATAACTCCCTAGGAATGAGGAGATATGAATTTTTCCATCCGACAACCCAGCCAGAAAATTGAGGTTTGCTCAACTAGTCCTTTGGGGACAAAATTACTATAAATACAGGATAAAATTTCACATTTTTAGAGAAACCAAGCAAGATATCAAGTCTGAGGTGCGCTAAAGGAATTGGGGTGCCTCTTTGGGATCTATAGGTGTGCAAGAGAAGTCTAAAGGACTTCCTTACGTCTTTCTTATTCTCAAGGTATGTTATAAGGTTGCAATGTTTTCGTGAGGTTGTGATGTTTCGATGTGCACTCTTACGAGGTTATGATATTCTCGCAAGTGTATTTTATTGTCAATGGATGTTGTCATGAGTGAATGTTTTCGTTAGTGGATTTTTTCGTCAGTGATCACATTCTGGGAATGATGCCATGAAGCTTGCTAGGGTTTGAAGGATTGTATGTGGAATGAAGCATGCAGGTGAAGTCATAAGTATTCTCTGTATGAATATCATGGATTGGTGTTTACACATATCTTATTGATTTGGTGCTCAGTTGAGGACATTGTTGTCTCCAATAGGTTGGTGACTACATCTTGTTGAATTGGTGCTCAACTAAGGAGATTGGTGTATCCAGTAGATTGGTGCCTACAATATTTGAAATAGTAAGTTGGTGCCTACAACATTTGTAACAGTAGGTTGGTGCCTATAGACATTTATAAAGATAAGTTTTTTTGGTTTTCTCCCGCAAGAGTTTCCACGTTAAACTATGTGCATCGTGATTTGAGTTTATATGTAATTATTGTTTCCCAACTAATGATAGATTGATGAATGGTTAAATAAAGTAGAGAGTATTGTATATTGATTCACCCTCCTTTCTCTTAGTCTAAGAATAATCTCAACATAGCCTTCTTCAATTAATAGAAAAGTGAAGCATCCAAAAGCAAAAGAGACAAAATGGAGCAAATTTCCCAAGTAGGGCGAAAATTTCAGAATGTATGTAATTCTCAAGTTAGTTGTATGTAAAATGAAAGTGAGATGACCTCTATTTACATGAGGTCATCTAAAACCAATTTTTCCACACAAGTTTTTCAACAACAAATTAAAAGGAGGTTTACCCCCTTTGTTTTACTTTACAACTTAAAATTATAAAAATACGTAAAGTAAATCCCTTAGAAGGGTGATGTCATGCCCTAAAGGGTGACACTAGGCCTCAGAGGTGGGATGTTGAGCCTCTAGATGCAATTCGTTGGGCCTCCAAATTCCATGTGTCCACCTCTCATGCTCTGGAGTGTCATGTCATTCATATAACTTCTTCAAACCACATCATCTCTCCTCTGGAACCATGAATTCCATCAAAACCCTAGCCTCCACATGACATCAAGGCTTGGAAGGTGACGTCTTGGGCCTCCAATGGCCAACATCCAAGTGCAAGGGGCTATGATGTCATCACCTAGTGTTGTCCAAGTGCCTCCAAAGGAAATTCCCATTATCTCAAGTGTGCAATGGATCCAATTTCCTCTTCCCATCCTACGGGGTATGGCATCCATTCTTGGGGTTTTCAACCCCCCATGAAGGTCAAAATGGCACAATCCTCCAAGAAATAGCTTACACCTAGCAAGGCCCTACAAAGAAGAACAAGTATGCTCTCCAAGGGTCCATAAATCACATCTATCATTCCAAGTAAACCACATTTAATGAAACAACCACCCAAACATGTGCATTAAATCCCCCCTTTTCAAACTAAACAAATGCTCAAAGACCTTATACAACTTGCCAAATTTAGGTATGGGAGGGTTTTCATGGTGCCCTATTGGGTCGATCAATCCCCAATTCAAGGAGTGTTTCCCAAGAATACCCTCTCTAAGTCATGTAATGAGTATGAGGTGGATAGGGGTATGAATTTTGGGCATGGGGTTATTGACATATCAAGGGCTCATATTGTCTCATTTATGGGTGCCTTTGTAGAGGGTGTGTTGCATCCTTGTTTGTAATGCAACCTTTTTCCAACCCTTTTATTTTCCATTAATTTATTATGGTTCAAAACATTGAGTGCTATGTGCAATGGAAAGTAAGGATCACCAAAATTCCACTTGGAGCTAAGAACACATTGAGTGCCATGTGTAAGGAAAGTAAAAGACATTGTAAATGCATTCCCTCAAAAAGTGGGTCATTTATTAATTAAGTGTTTTTTTTTAAAGGTCCTTGACTTTTATGGATAATTGTTCCGTTTCTCTCAAGACCTTAGGGTGAGAATCTAGAGGATAATTTATGGCTTTTATATTTTGCCAGCTACAAATCATCTAGGCCTTCGGCCCCTTCTTCCCATGAAATGAGGTACAAGCCCTTCTTGGGGTCAATAAGCCCAGAAACCAAAAAGATGAGGAAACGAAAGGGAATAAGAGTGGAAAATGATAAGTATGTGTTGGAATGGTACAATGACCCTTCAAGGAGACCCCCTAGTAGAAACCCTTTTTCTGAGGGTGACCCACTTACTAGGAAAACATGTCAACTGCCAAGGTGAAATGAGGCAAAAGGTATAATTTCCAAGCAAACATTTGCATAATCAAGAAAGGACTCTTTGCAAACATGTTCAAATGCTTCAATTATTAAAATAACAATTACCATGAGACCAGACTTGTTACCTCATGAAGCAAGACATGTTGTCCTCTGTGGGCCAATATGGTGTGGGGACGCTACTGTTATCGATCAATGGTGATGTGTGGTGAGAGGAGGGGCTCTTCCTACTCATCTGCCTCTTGGCACTCCATGTCTTCAACCTATGGGCCTTGAGACATTATCTCCTTAGTTACTCCTAACCTGTGGGCGTAACAACTTGATCATTCCCTTCATTCAAATCGGGCAACCCTATCATGTAGGAAATCATACAGGAATACAACATTACATTCCCCAAATAGTGGGATGGAAGAGAATATTTATTTAGAACTTTCATATTTGTACACATTTAGTTAGATCATCAATGAGTAAGAATTTCTCCTATATCCACAAAGCACTTAATTCATGCATTTATCCCCTAGGAAACATGTCCTTTTATAGGTCACATGTACCCACACATAGACTATTTGCACAAGTTTCACTATGAGTGATATGACAATATGATGCCACATTAGTCCTACCAAGTAGGATTGAGACCCTCTATTTTAATTATCAACCCACAAAAAATGGGTGGATAGGAGGAAAAATTCCCTAGATATATTTGAAAGGCCCTACAATGTAGGTGCCACTTCATTAATGGATTGGTCCCAATTTCTCACACATGGGGACCTTTTAATGGCCATGCCCTTGAGTTCCTTCATGGATTAATTCCATATTTATTATTGACTAGGACTAGTATTTCCAATTGTAGTCCCTTCTTCATCATCTAACATCCAATGTGTTTAAGTTTCCATGGGGACCACCCTTAAGATGAGGTCATTCTTTATATCCTTACACATAGGTGTGATATATTTGGTTCTTTATTCCTTTGATGGGACCACCTGTAGAACTAAAACCTTCAATATTACAGCATATATATGTATATATACACCATATATTATGTTCCTATTACCATTGATTCTCTAGAGGCATCCAACTCTACTAATAAAAACATTATGTTCTTCATAGGATAGACCTACTGGGAAATAGGATTTTAGCGAAGTTTTTTTTATCTATCATCAAGATGTTGAATCTTGTTTAGTAAAATAGAAAACTCCCAAGGTGAGTGAAAGTGTTTAAATCTAAATAGGTTCAAGCATGGTCAATAATAGGATGATCAAAAAAGGCTTGGTGATCAATGAATAGGTGATCAACAATGGTATGGTTGACATATCAACCATCAACAAGGTTTGTTTTTCAATAAATCGTTCCTCAACATGGGTTCCATCAATGAACCACCCATCAATAAGAGTCTTGTCTACATGCCAACCATCAACAAGGTTTTCAAAAGAACCATTCATCAACAAGGTTTGAGTTTGTCTATGAATCATCCATTGACAAGGATCCCATTGACGTAATCCTTGCCAATAATGATATTGCCGATAACTCCACTTCACTGCATGAATACATTGATGACAACTTGAAGGTTCATGTCAACTATGAAGATCGAGGTCATCAATGATAGTTGCAATCATTGTTATGGGAAGTTCAATTGTATGTAACCTTCTCAGCTTGGAAGGTAACCTATTTAAGGTGGCATGTGGAGATTTGTAAGGTTTCCCCTCTAATTCATTCTAATAGTATAAAAAGTCACTCCATCATATTAACATTCAGTATGATGCAATCATATTTTTCATTGCAATTTCTAATTGACTAGAAATGTATAAGGATTTGTTATCAGACAATTTATAGATTGGGAAAAGCCTAACCCAATCCATAGAAGTGTGACAATTTCGGGAGTACCTACCCATTGTCACCTTATATAGACACTCCCCTCACTTTAGTGATGAAAAGTCACCACAAGGGGGGAATATCAATGACCCAAGGGGCATGGAGATGGAAAGTGGAGAAATGATAAATGGAACCCCTATAGTTCAAGTTTGGATATGGAGGATGGCTTGATGAGGAGTCTTGTGGAAAGGGTAAATAATTGTTAATAGTTGTGTACCTAAAAAACAATGTTAGCCCTGCCCGAAATAAGATAAATGATGATAAAAAAAAGTCTTTAACCAATGAGGATTCAACAAGAAATCATGTTGTCCAAAATTACAGAAGTATATAGGTCTATGAATCAGCAAGAAACAATTACCAATAGCTGCAAATTAAACCACTAAAATCAAGCATAAGATGATGGAAAATAAACTAGCAATAAATAGTCAAACTTCCACTGAAAAGAGCAAGACTTTAGATGGTTTTTAGGGTTGTTTGTAAAGTGTTATAAGAAATTATTATAACAGAAAAATGTCTATATCAAAAAAATTCTACATCAGCTAAATCTAACCACAAAAATTGACAAGTAAACTGTGCAAATGATAGCTAATAATCAATGTAACCGTAATCTAGGTTCACAAGCAAATTTCAACGGTAGATAAGTGAGTAATAGATGAAAGAAGATGAGTTTGTTGCAGCCCTAATGGCTGTATATTTATTCTATAATAGAAACAAGAATTACTAAGCTAACCTAGACACCCTTGGGGCACAAAGATGCCTTCAGCATGCAAAATTGATTCCAACTTGAACAATTGCAAAATCTCTATTTTTCACGTATTCCAATGCAAATGATTTTATTTCTCCAATACAAATTAAACTAGTTTCTTCATCATTTGGGTGATGGGATATCTTGTTTCAAATCTAGTTGTCTTACCTCCCTAGGGGTGTAATCCCTTTTACTCCCTAGGGAAAACAAAACTAGCAACGCAAATCTAGGAGGGTGTAAGCCTTTTTACTCCTCCTAGCAACCTTATTAGCTAGCTTCTCCAAGACAAATAATGGACCTTAGTGGAGGGCGTATGCATTTGTACTCCTCCAAGGATTTAGACAATAATAACCGTGAAACAATAAGAAACACTAACAATATGCATAAATTCTTTACTAATTCCAAGAGATAGCAAGATTAAACCCTCTTTACCAATAATTTTCCACAACAAAGCAAGAGAAAGAATCCAAGAGAGATAGTGCACCAGTTCCTTCCCAAAGAAAAGAAACTAGCATCCAAAATTACATAAGAGAGAGAGAGAGAGTGCAAATTTCCCAAGTATGGCAAAAATTTCAGCCCAAAACTTATGTAATTATCAAGTGTGGTATGTCCAAATGAAAGTGACAAGGTCTCCTTTTATGCGTGACCTTGTAAAAATGATTTGTCCACTTTATTAGCACCAATTCTTGCAAGGTGGTGTTTCTCTCCAATTTCAGGCCCTTGGTGTAAATGCGTAGAAATGGGGTTTAAAAACCCATCAAATGTGTTTTATTTAAAGGCCGCAGTCATGAGCGTCGAGTGCAACACACAGAAGAAGTCCATTTCAGGCTTAAAATCAAGCGAGCAGACATTTTGTTTTCAACGACGAGGATCCACAGATGGAGCAGATCGATGGTCATTGGGTAAGCTTGAGTCGCAGAGTTGCACGAGGTATAGCGCATGAGCTCATATCTTATGGCCAAAATCATGAAATGATGAGCCATTTCGGCTACCGGGACTTCAAAAGACACGGGGTCTCTCTCTTCCACTGCATCGAGAAACTCTTAAACGTGAAATGTGAAAAGCGCCCAGGAGCCATTTCGGCATTTCGGCTACTGGGACTTCAAAGGACAAAGGTTGCTCTCTTCCACTACATTTCGAAACTCCAAAACGTGAAATGCAAAAAGCGCCCAGAAGCCATTTCGACATTTCGGCTACTGGGACTTCAAAGGACACGGGGTTTCTCTTCCACTGCATTTTGAAACCCCAAAACGCGAAATGCGAAAAGCGCCCAGAAGTCATTTCGTCATTTCGGCTACTGGGACTTCAAAGGACAAAGGTTGCTCTCTTCCACTGCATCGAGAAACTCCGAAACACGAAATGCAAAAAGCGCCCAGGAGCCATTTCGTCATTTCGGCTACCAGGACTTCAAAAGACATGGGGTCTCTCTCTTCCACTGCATCAAGAAACCCCGAAACACGAAATTCAAAAAGTTCCAAAGAGCCATTTCAGCATTTCGGCTACTGGGACTTCAAAGGACAAAGGTTGCTCTCTTCCACTGCATTGAGAAACTTCGAAACACGAAATGCGAAAAGCGCCTAGGAGCCATTTCGGCATTTCGGCCACCGGGACTTCAAAAGACATGGGGTCTCTCTCTTCCACTGCATCAAGAAACTCTGAAACACGAAATGTGAAAAGTGCCCAGGAGCCATTTCGGCATTTCGGCTACCGGGACTTCAAAGGACATGGGGTTGCTCTTCCACTGCATTTCGAAACCCCGAAACGTGAAATGTGAAAAGTGCCCAGGAGCCATTTCGGCATTTCGGCTACCGAGACTTCAAAATACATGGGGTCTCTGTCTTCCACTGCATCGAGAAACTCCGAAACGAGAAATGTGAAAAGTGCCCAGGAGCCATTTCGGCATTTCGGCTACCGGGACTTCAAAGGACATGGGGTTGCTCTTCCACTGCATTTGGAAACCCCGAAACGTGAAATGTGAAAAGTGCCCAGGAGCCATTTCGGCATTTCGGCTACTGAGACTTCAAAATACATGGGGTCTCTCTCTTCCACTACATCGAGAAACTCCGAAACGAGAAATGTGAAAAGTGCCCAGGAGCCATTTCAGCATTTCGGCTACCGGGACTTCAAAAGGACAAAGGGTTTTCTCTTTATGTTTTCAGTCTCAACCACCCTCCATGGAGGAAGCAGTTAATGAATATTGAGCAAGTGGTTGAGACCTCAGCTCAACTCATAAATGGAGGGCATGGAAAAGGCCTGGAGCAATCAGCCTGTGGTACCCTTGTATGCAGGTCCCCCTGCAAGAGCCATGCTGAGTTAAGATGGCGTCTGACGAAGGAGTTTCATCCAGGTTTGACTAAGGAGCCTGCACACGCTAATTTGGACTTTAATGTCTCAGCTACCTTCCTGTTGTGAAGGTGGCAAATTTCCCTAAGTATATCTACTCATTTTTTGTATTTCTGCAGGGATGGTAGAGAAGAGCTCGGGACTATAATGTTTTGATGAAGCACTGGTTTTCCTGGCTATGTATCTGTATGTGAAATTTCTTGTTTAATGAAAGGCAGTTCTCTTTTTCATCTTGTTTCGATCTCAAACTAAAAGAGTTCATGATTGAATGATTCACATGAATCGTCGTGACTGTGTTATAATAAAGGATTTATTATAAGCTTTGTTACGTTCTTTTAGTGTTTCTGCTTTTGAATATAAGAAGTTATTGTGTTCAAAGTTTTCTTCTACAGGCTGTTGGAAGCCCAAATCCCACAGTAGCCCTTCACTTTTCCTCACAGAAGTCTTCCTCCTACTCACCCTTATTACAACTCACTGTCTGAAGTTGAACCAAGACCTCATCTGCTTGTGCATGCCCAGCCTAGTTTCTAAGTTAGAACAATATCGTTCCGATTTTACTTCCATTCATCACCCTTTATCAACAAATCGTGACAGTTAAAACTGATGGGCCTCGGGCTTACTCCTGCTACAATCCAGGAGTGACTTCTGACACCAACATTTCTGGCATCGTTTCCAGGGATGAAGTTGAAAAATTTCCCTGGGATTGAATGACATCGAGCCTCTGATTCTAAAGGTGCATAAAGCATCAGAGCCCTACGAGATTGCTACTGTGCACCTCGCAACTCTACTGTGACAACTCCACTGTGGAGAACTTGATGTTTTAGTTGTGGCTTCCAGAGGTAGACACACGCGGTCCCATCCATAGCTACCTCTAGCTACACCTGCAATTGATCTGGAGGTGATTTACAGAAAAGGAAAGGCCTCTGAAGGAGAAACTTCCACCACCGAACCAAGTAATTTGCCATTTACTTCTATAAGAACTCCATTTTCTTCTTCTCAACTTCCTAGCAGACCTTTTTTTGAAGTTTCTCGTTTCTTGAATTTCGGGAGTGTTCCTGCTGAGTTCTCCCCTCCTGGTCTGGGATTGGAGGGATAAATCCTTGTCACTCCCCTCTCTCCTGAAGTTTTACCTTGGCGTAGACCTAGGACCATAGAATATTTCCCCACCTCTAGCTTTACCACCCCTCCTCTTATTACTATTGTTGCTATTGCATAGAGAGAAGCATCTGCTGACTCAAGCCCCTTAGCCTTCTCTTTGAATCCCCATTGTTTCCCTGTCCACCTGTAAGCTCATTTCCAGTATCCCTTGTTCAAGATCCTTCTCCTCTGAGTTCTCCTCCACCTAATATTCCTATGGCAGGAGAAAATTCCCCCATGACCAGAATGGAGGCTATAATAGCTGCTAGGTATGCTCCCCTTTTGTTACCTCAGCCTCTCAACGCCCTTCTAGCATATGGCTACCTTAAGCAGTTGCCTAAGTTTACAGGCGAAGGGGACATAGTTGCAGAAGAACATCTTGAAGCCTTTTACAGTTTTACAAATGATCATGTTATCATGCATGCAGACGTATGGATGAGGATTTTTGTCCATAGCCTTGAAGGCGAGGCTAGAAAGTGGTTTAGGGCCCTGCCTTCTAGATCTATTGATGGGATTGAGGCTTTGGATAACGCATTTTTGAGACAGTGGGGAGACAAAAAAGACTTCATGTATTACATGATAGAGTTTGGGTCTTTGAAGAGAAAGGAAGGAGATTCTGTCTCTGACTTCTCCAAGAGATTCAATAAAATGTACAATAAGATCCCCGCTGAAATAAAGCCCTCAGAAGCCTCTGCTAAAATCACTTATGCTAGTGCTTTTGATCCCGATTTCTGCCTCCTGTTGAGGGAAAGGAGAGCAACTACTCTAGCTCACATGCAGGATGCAGCTGTGGAAGTAGAATCTAACATATTGGTTGTTGACTGACTCAGGAATAAGGCTGATAGAGACATATCCAGGAAGAGACTTGAAGCCTCCCCATCCAATTCCTCTCCCCTTACCCTTCATATGGACGAGGTAACTAAAGTACTAAAGTCGCTTTCGGCTAGAATGGAAAGGTGGGAGTTGGAAGGGAAGCCCATGTACAGAAATCCCCAAAATACTAATAACAGAGGCTTAAGGAGGACTAGCAATAATGTGCCACGGGCTTTGCCAGGGGAACAAAGGAGCAAAGACAGAGATGATCAGAGGATTCAAACCCCTCTCCAAAATAGCCTAGTTGCTCATGAGGAAGGAGAAGAGATAGATGAGCTCAACCCCGAAATTCACTATATTGAAGACACTTCCCCTTTTCCCCATTTGACTCAATCTTCATATGAAGGATCCCTTATGAACATTCAAGTCAATGAGTTGGGTAAAGGGGAAAAGGCCAACAACACTCCTAACAGATATCATCTCAGGTCAAAGAAGAAAGAAGGAAATTTTGATCAGATGAGGCCGGGCATCTGCTTGTGCATGCCCAGCCTAGGATAGTTGTCTTTCTTTGAGTTCCTGTTTAGGTTCCTAAAATTGATGCAGAGCCTGATTTCTCCACTTTTCTTCCTCACCAGGACCAAATTGGCTACCCACTCAGAATATGAGGTCTTGGTTCAACTTCAGACAGTGAGTTGTAATAAGGGTGAGTAGGAGGAAGACTTTTATGAGGAAAAGTGAAGGGTTGTTGTGGGCTTCGAGCTTCCAACACACTTAATCTTAGAGTAAAAAACAAATTAGGGAGGACAACCTCCTAATTTTCCCCTTTACAAATTATAATTTGATTTTACAAAATAATAAGGCCCTAAAAGATGGCATCATGCCCTCTAGGGGTGATGTTTTGGCATGAGGAGCAAGTCGTTGAGATTTTTGAGGGAGACGTTGGGCCTCTAAAGGCCATATATTCAATGTGAAAGGGTATTTCTCCATCCAATCATACCAAGTCATCAACAAAACATCCATCACCATCAAAACCTATCCCTCCAAGTGTGACATAATGCACCAGAAGAGAGAGATAAGGCCTCAAAAGGCAAGTGTTGGGGCTAAAAGGGATAGCAAGTCAACTCCAAAGGGTAATCAAGTGCCTCCAAAGGAAACATCCCTCGTCCAAGCTATCCAAAGGAGAGGGGATGCATCATCCAACCTATAGGATTTATTCCCCAAGTGAAGGTCCAAGTGACCTTATGCCTCCATGATCAATCTTTCACCTATCAAGGACCTGCAAAGACAAGCAAGTATGCCCTCCAAGGGTCCACAAGTCATAATATCATTCCAAGTAAGCCATATCTAATAAAATAACCACCCAAACATGTGCATCAAATCCCCCCTATTAAAATAAACCAATGCTCAAAGACCTTATGAATTTTTCCAAATTTAGATATTGGAGGGGTGTCATAATGCCCTATTGGGTGAACTAATTCTCAAGTATGGTATATTTCCAAGGAGAACCCTCTCTAGATCACGTAGTGAATGTGAAGTGGATGGGGCTAGAATTATCGGTCAGGGGTGTCATGACATACAAGGGCTCGTATTGTCTCATTTATGAAGACCTTCCAGGTTGAAGTCAATAAGGGGCACTAAAAAGGAAATGCATAGCCCACAAACGCTCTACCCTGGAAGGTGATCATTATTTAATTAATTATTATTATGGGTCCCTTCAATTTCTTATGAGAGGTGTTTCATTTCTCTCGAGATCCCAGGGTGAGATTTTATTGCATGATGTGTTTTGCTAAAGAACCTCTGACCCTAGTGGCCCCTTCTTCCCATGAAATGATGTACATGCCCTTCTTGGGTCAATAAGCTTGAAAACCTTAAAGGTTGGGAGATGAAGGGGAAGAAGTGATGGAAAGTGGCAAGTATGAGTGGGAATTGTATGGTGACCTTTCAAGGAGAACCCTAGGTGGAAACCCTTTCCCTAAGGGTGGCCACTTACTAGGAAACCATGACACTCACCAAGGTGAAATAAGGCAAAAGAAAAACTTCCAAGCAAACATTTTCAAAATCAAGAAAGGACTCTTTGCAACATGTTCAAATGTTTGAATTATTAGAATGACACTTACCACAATACCAGACTCGTTACCTCATGGAGCAAGACCCATTGTCCTTTGTGATCCAGGCCAAGTGTGGTGGACGTTGTTTCCATCGTCGAATGGTGATGTGTGATGAATGAAGGGCTATGTGTGTCTGGATACCTCTCGGTACTACATGTATGCAACTTGAGGTCCTCGAGACATCGTCTCCTTAGTTATCCCTAGAAATGGGAGATAAAAACTGGATCCTACTTGGGGACATGTGCTCATATTAGAGTGCATGAGAACCTCAACATCTCCTGGTAAGACATGTGCCTACACACACGAAACAAAAAACTGTGAAATCCAGGGTGGCTCACTCACCTTTAGACATGGGGAGGATAGCATATGCTGCATATTTAGACATGGGGAGGTAGTATATGCCGCAAAATGCTTGATCACTACTTAGAATGATTCGAAAGGTCGACAACAATACCATACAGAGATTAAGAATTTATTGGGACGACATCGGCAAGTCTTTGAGGCAATTCCACTAGGGAGACCACCTAACAGGGGGTTTGAGCAGACCATTGAGTTGGAGGAGGGGGCCAAACCTATTATCACCCCCCCCCTATCATCATCCTAGGAGGTTCAAGGATGAGATAGAGAAGGCAATCAAGGATTTGTTGGCGATGGGACACATCAGAATGAGCAACAACTCATTTTCTTCTTCAGTTGTCTTAGTTCTGAAGAAGGATGGCACCATGAGGATGTGCATTGATTACCGAGCCTTGAACAAGAAAACCATCAAGAAATGGTACCCTATCCTATGCATTGACAAGTTGATGGATGAACTGCATGGGGCAGTTTTCTTCTCAAAAATTGATCTATGCTCTGGATATCATCAGATCAACATCCAAGAGTAGGACATAGAGAAGACGACATTTCGATGTCATTTTGGACACTTCGAGTTTCTGGTTATGTCGTTTGAGCTAACCAATGCACCCTCTACATTCCAGTCTTGCATGAACCATATATTCAAGGATCAATTAAGGAAATCAGTCTTGGTTTTCTTCGATGACATCTTGATCTATAGTCGATCATGGCAAGAGCATATGAGGCGCTTGGATGAGGTATTGAGCATCATGGAGGCACAATAATTATATGCCAAAGAGTCCAAGTGCGAGTTTGGTATGACAGAGTTGCTTTACTTAGGCCACATCATCAGTGCAAAGGGGGTACAGGTGCACCAAGAGAAGATCGGGGCCATTCTGGATTGGCCGACACCCAAGAACATGACAGAATTGAGGAGCTTCTTCGGGCTGTGAAGCTATTACAGGTGGTTCGGGTTTTTCTCAGCTTGGAGCACCTCTCACAGATCTTACCAAGCATGGGGCCTTCATATGGACCGAGAAATCACAGGAATCCTTTAATCACATGAAGGAAGTCATGGGCACTTGTCTAGTGTTGGCACTACCAGACTTCACCTTGCCATTTGTACTAGAGTGTGACGCATTCGACGAAGGGATCGGTGCAATTTTGATGCAGGGAGGACACCCCATTATATTCAAGAGCCAGAATCTTAGTCAAAATGAGAGGTTGTAATCCATTTATGACAAGGAAATGTCGGCAATCATGCATGCCTTGACCAAGTTTAGACAATATTTGGGGGGCAGCAAATTCATGGTCAAGACCGATCACAACAGTTTGAAGTATTTCCTTGAGAAGAAGGACCTTAGTGAGTGCCAACAGAAATGGGTGATGAAGGTACAGGCATTTGACTTTGACATAGAGTATGTCAAGGGGAAGAAGAACATTGTGGCCGATGCATTATCGAGGAGACCTATGGCATGTTCTTTGATGGATATTTCAACAGATTGGAAATCCCACTTGTTAGTGGAATATTCCAAGAACAAGTTCGCTTGTGAGGTGATGGATGGGAAGATACATGATGATTGGTATAGGGTCATTGACGATGTCATATTTTACAAGGATATATTCTACTTGGTGTCAGATTCAGGGCTTAAGAAGAAGATCCTCACCACAGTTCATGATTCACCTCTAGCAGGCCATCAGGGGTTTTTCAAAACCTACAAATAGATCAGAGAGAGGTTCTCATGGAAGGGCCTCAAACAAGACATTATGAGACACATAAATGAGTGTGTGACTTGCCAGCAGAACAAGTCAGAGCATGCTCTTCCAGCAAGGCTACTTCATCCACTTCCCATTCTAGAGCATAAATGAGAGAGTATATCTATGGACTTCATCACAGGTCTACCCAAGGTCTAGGGTAAGGACTGTATCTATGTAGTGGTCGACAGATTGACCAAGTTTTCTCACTTCTAAGCCATACCAACAGAGTACGACGCAGTTCAGGTAACCGAGATTTTCTTCAGGGAGGTCTTCAGACTTCATGGGTTGTCAAAGAACATCATCAGTGACAGGGACAATCAGTTCATAGGGACATTTTGGAGAGAGTTGTTTCAGTTGGTGGGGACAGAGTTGACACCTAGCACCAGCTATCACCCTCAGACATATGGGCAGATCGAGATTGTCAACAACTGGGTTGAAGGGTATTTGAGGAACTATGTAGGAGGACAACAGAGAACGTGGGTAAAGTGGTTACATTTAGGAGAACATTGCTACAACACCACCTTCCACATGTCCATTGGTATGACACCCTTCCGAGCATTGTACGGGTATGATTCTCCCACTTTGGTAGACTTGGTATTCGGGGAGAGCAGATCTCCCAAGGCCAAGAATTGGATCATAGAGAGTCAGGAGATTCTCAAGTTGTTGAAAGAGAACCTGCAGATGGCGCAAAACCGACAGAAGATAAGTGTGGATAGGCAGAGGATAGAGCGCAACTTTGAGGTTGGAGATTTGGTTTTCTTGAGACTCCAACCCTACAAACATTTATCTCTAAAGAAGAGTGGGGCCAAGAAGATCAAGCCCAGATTTTATGGTCCCTACAGGATAATGCGTCGAGTAGGTGAGGTTGCTTACGAGCTAGAGCTTCCAGAGGGGAGAAAGATTCATAACGTATTCCATGTGTCTTGCCTAAAAAAGGCAGTGGGACAATTCATTAGCACATCAGAGGAGCTTCCCCTGTTGGATGAGGAGGGACAGTTGGAGTTAGTTTCGGAGGAGGTTTTGGAGTTCCAGGAGAGAAAACTAAGGAGCAAGGTCATCAGAGAGTGTTTGATCAGATGGAGAGGGCTTCCAATAGAGGACGCTACTTGGGAGAGTGAGCAGGCGTTGCAGCACCCTGGACTGGTATTGCTTGAGGAAAAGCAATTTTGGGAAGGGAGGACTGTAATGTCCCTTTCCAAATAGGAGCTCCAAAGAGGAGGCTTAATGGTCTAAACCGCCCCGTTAGACTATAGCCAGGGCCAAAGAGGGGTAAACAGGGTTACTAGAGGTCACTCCAGTCATAGGTGTTATATTCGGAAAGTGACATTGAGCTAAAAAGGGTTAAAAGCGTTTTTAAGTCATTATGAGCTAAAAATAGAAGTCAACAGTGAATTAGGGTTTCAACAATGATTTAGGGTTTTGGAAATCAACAGTGAATTAGGGTTTCAGCATGATTTATGGTTTTGGAAAGCAATAAAGGAAGGGTCGGTGACCTAATTCATCATTATGCAGATTATGACTTGTCATTGAGGAGAAGAGGCACATCTCAGGAGAGATAGTTCAGTGTATTCCAGGAGGAAGACACCAGTTGGCTGATTTCAGTGTTGAAAGACACACCCTAGTCACCCGAAAGATCATCCAGGTCTTCCATCATTCTTAATTGATTCTGCAGTGCTCCCATATTCTGGGTATTATCTTTTAGTTGCTTATTTGTATTCCAGCTAAGATCCTTTTGTCTTTTGATCTAGCCAAGTGTTGTTATTTTATTCAGCCGCAGTTGCTTATTTGTATTTCGGCTAAGATCCTTTGTCTATTGATCTAGTCGAGTATTGTCAGTTTATTCGGCCGCATTCGGCCATTTTGTAATCCACAGAGATATCACAATACAAACTTTGCAGTCCTTTGTCGCGTTTATTATTTGTATGATCATTTATATGCTATAAACCTTTGATCCTACACACACATTAGCAACGTTTCCTAGACTAGCCAAGTTAGGAACATTACATGCAAACATAAGTAAATGCAACTAAACTATCATGAACAAGAAAATTCAAATGCAAGGGAAAGGAAATGACCTACCTACTTACCTGGGGCATGAAGAAGTCAGGTTCCTTCAACGTAGGGTTGGAGAAGAGACCCATCAACTGGTAATGGCATCTTTCTCCCATCCATGTAAGACAAGTAGTGTTTTCCTTTTTTCAACTTCTTCTTGACGATATAAGGGCCAAGCCATAATACATCATTCCTATGATCATACTTTGGTTCGCCCCTCTTCTTGTCCCACGTGAGTGCAAGGCTTCCTTCGCTAAAGTTGATGTAAGGTATGTTTTCAATGTAATGTTGTGAAGGTGGTTCTACCTTAACCATGTCTTTGATAACCTGTTGTTGTTCTTTATCCTTCATAGCTTCATGTTTGTTGAGTATCTTGATGGATCTTGGCTCCTTTACTTGAAATTTTGCAAGGTTTTCTTTGTACTCATCCATCCTTTGGAGTAATGCATCTATGCAATATTCTTGTAGAAAAGGAAATCCATGTGGGCCATATTCGATGATCTATGGATGCACATAAAACTCGCAATCTATGTGATAATCAGGGTGGTTTATATCCACGACATGTTTCTTGACCACCTGTTGGCTATATAAAATCTTGAAGGTACCATCTCCCATGGGAATGTGTTCATGAGTGAGGTCCATGCTGAGAAAACCTCCCAAGGCGGCAACCCAACTCCTAGATAAAACCATACCCCAAGAATTTGGAACATCAATCACCACTATATTCATAATGAGGCTAATATGAGGGAAATCATGTAAATATACTTCCACGTCTTCTATAAGACTATACACTTTCACCTTCTTTGAATCAATGTCGCGCACATTTCCATATGAGCGGGTCGTCTTCAAACCAATTTATTCCATGACCTTCAAAGACATCACATTCGTTGAATCCATGAAATCCAACATACAATTATTCAATCGAAGACCGTAAAACCCTAGTGAAATATATAAAGGGGGTTTTCATCTCTTTTCCACCCATGATACATGGTGTTCAAAATCCCGGGAGGATCTTCTCCCTCGTCGGGTACCTTTAATGCCTTCAGAACTTCTCTTCTCAAATATGGGATCTTGCAAATCTCAACTATAGGTACTTACATATTCATCTTCCCCATCATGGTTGGTCAGTCTATATTCAACTCAATTTCTTCATTGGTCGGTACAGTCTTTGGGATCAGGTTGTGCATTGGTGGTGGAGGAAGTGGAGGCACTTCTTTTACAAGTTGAGGTGGATCCTCTTTTGCTTGTAGTGGAGGGTCTGGAACTCTATTCCTTCTTGCATATGTCAAAAATTATTTCTTCCTTAACTCGTTTTTAGTATTCTCATATCTTTGATTTAGTACTCTGGGCCATCCCTTCCTGGCACCTCTTTTCTTGACCTCTTACAATTGTTCTAGTGTAATATCCATGTACTCATCATCTTGACAAAAAAATATTGTATCAATGAAGTTAATCTGATTTACAAAACATGTACCCTCTTCCTCTGCTCATCTTGGATATTCTTCTTATAAATGTGCTTCATGACAACGAAAGCACCACTGAATTCCTTTTGTACTGACCATTCCAACTGGATTTAGAGTATCATGAGCATTTTCCTCCTATTAAGGACTTGATTCCAACCTGATTTTGGTTGTCTGAAAGCTTGAGGTCTTGGAGTAGGCTAGTTTCTTTCCAAAGTTGTCAACATGTTCATAATCTGGTTCTGACTTTGGAAAAACTGAGCATTCATCTTATCAAACTTATAAACTAGGAGAGTGATTAGATCTGGTGCATTGTTTGTTGCAATATTCATTTTTTCTTCCACTTTGGCATGAGGAAAATGAAAGGGCTCGTTCCTTGAGCTAATAATATTTTCCTCAATTTGAGTACTATACTCTTTGGCCTTTGCCAAAGTATTCAGTGCTTTATCCTAGAGGAAGAAAATAAATTGTCCTTCAAAATAATTCATGTAAAGGACACAAAACACCACTACTAGTGGACGTAGGTCAGTCGGGATCTAGTCATACAGTTTTTCAAATCTGGTATCAAACTCTTTCACTATTTCATTTTCCTTTTTCTTGATTTGATTAAACTGTGATAGTAGCATCCCACTACCCTTCTTTGTTGACCATTTTTTTTTAGCAACTTAGATAAATCATCATAAGATTCCAAATGATTAGCAGGTAGTCCTCTGAACCACCTCTTGGAATCTTCAGTAAGAGACATATCTAAAAGCCTCGTCACAACATCTCCATTTTCTATTCCCACATTCAATATCTCCCCACCTACTGCATATAGGTGGTCCTTTGGTTTAATCACATTGTTTCTGATAAATTTTGGCAACCACTTATGAATTTCCTTGGTCATGGTATTGGGATACCCATCTATAGCAACCAAGTTCAATGGTTTGAAAAGGTTACTATTCCAAGTGTGGGCCATTGTGTTGAGGGGAAGGAAACCTTGAAATAGGGTTTTGACAATGGGAGAGTTATGAGGAGGAATTTTTTGGTAAACCTTAGAAGTCTTCAATCTTCCGGGGGGAAGGGATGGTGGGTTCTTGGATGGTAGAGTCACCAGATGAGATTTATGGAAGGTTCATCAAGAATGGAAATGGAACTTCCCTGAAATTGAGTCGCCACGAAAGCTGGGGGCAAAGAATTTGGGATCAAATCTTGCCAAAGTGTCATTAGGGCTCGAAAGAGGATTCAAAATCCTCCCTAACAACGACGCCAAAATGTTATCACACTATTTGTAGATTGGGAAAATTCCAACCCAATACATGGAAGTGTGACAACTGTGGGAGTACCTACCCACTGTCACCTTAGATCAACACTCCCCTCGCTTTAATGATGACAAGTCACCACAAGGGGGGAATCCCGATGACCCTAGGGGATTGAGACAGAAAGCGGAGCAATGATAAGTGAAACCCATATAGGTCAAGTTTGGATATGGAGGATGGCTTGATGAGGAGTCTTGTGGAAAGGTTAAATGATTACTAATAGTTGTGTACCTACAATACCATGTTAACCTTGCCCGAAACAAGACAAATGATGATCAAACAAGCCTTTAACCAATGGGGATTCAAAAAGAAATCGTGTTGTCCCAAATTGCAGTAGTATATAGGTCTATAAATCAGCAAGAAACAATTAACGATAACTGAAAATTAAACCACTAAAATCAAGTATAAGATGATGGAAAATAAACTAGCAATATCTAGTCAAACTTCCATTGAAAAGAGCAAAACTTTAGATGGTTTTTAGGGTTGTTTGTAAAGTGTTATCAACAAGTATTACAACATACAAGTGGTTGTAGAAAAAAATGTATGTGTCACCAAGTTGAAGACAATAAGGGGCACTAAAAAGGAAATGCATAGCCCACAAATGCTCTACCTTGGTTAGCATGTTTTTATGAAGACCTTCCAGGTTGAAGTCAATAAGGGGCACTAAAAAGGAAATGCATAGCCCACAAACAGTCTATCCTGGAAGGTGATCATTATTTAATTAGTTATTATTATGGATCTTTTCAGTTTCTTATGACAGGCATTTCATTGTTCTCGATATCCTAGGGTGAGCTTCTATTGCATGATGTGTTTTGCTAAAGCACCTTCGAGCCTAATGGCCCCTTATTCCCATGAAATGAGGTACATGCCATTCTTGGGTCAATAAGCCCGGAAACCTAAAAGGTTGGGAGACTGAGGGGAAGAAATGATGGAAAGTGGCAAGTATGAGTGGGAATGTTACGATAACCCTTCAAGGAGACCCCCAGGTGGAAATTGTTTCCCTAAGGGTGGTCGCATACTAGGAAACCATGACACTCACCAAGGTGAAATAAGGCAAACAGAATAACTTCCAAGCAAACATTTTCAAAATCAATAAAGGACACTTTTCAACATGTTCAAATGATTGAATTATTAGAATGACACTTACCAAAATATAGGACTTGTTACCTCATGGAGCAAGATCCATTGTCCTCTGTGATTCAGGCCAAGTGTGGTGGACGCTATTGTCATCGTCAAATGGTGATGTGTGATGAATGAAGGGCTCTGCATGTTGGGATACCTCTTGGTACTCCATGTCTGCAACTTGAGCATCTGGTGACATAATCTCCTTAGTTATCCCTAGAAATGGTGGATAACAAGATCTCAAAGTGTAAGGGCTTAGTTGTAAATAAATTGTGTAGAGATCTCTAGATTAAGTTTCCATGTCTTTGTAATGCCAAGCTATGTTGTAACTTTGTATAAAAAAATAAAACTAAGGTTTTTAATCCCTTGAGGGTTTTCTTCAATTCCCATATTTTATCTTCATATCTTGCTATGTATGTTGTGTTTATTGTTGATGCATAACATATAAGTGACATGTTTTGTGTAAACAACATATTCCCCTTTATATAGCTTGTTAACAAAGATAAGGGCCATGTATTTAGATCATTGTGGTAGGGTTGGATTCACAACATAATTATATCGAGAAAAGAGGTAGGATGCTTACCTAGTCTAAAATGATATGACATAATGGCTCATTCCCCAACTCAACTATGGAACAAATTTTGGCATCAAATTAGTTTTATGCCTAGATGATATGTTTCCCTCTTCCAAAGATAGATTTGTGAAGATGTTGGATGGTGAATACTAGAAGTGGGTATTGTGTAAGTGGAGAATATTTGTGGGGAGGTGCAAATACCATCTGAAGAGACAAGGATATGTGTGGAACATGAATTCTTATATTTTCATCAGGATATGCAACATCAATTAGCACTACTACAACAACTCGATATCACCATGAACTCAACGGTAATGCCTAAATTAATAGACATGGTTTTGTTGCCTCCTCTTAGTGTCAATTCATATGCCAATTGTATGGTAGTACCTTCTATCATCATCACTATCAACATTCTTGGGTATGCACCTATGCAATATCGTACCAATTTAATCATGAAAATCTTTTGCATGATGAGTGTTTTTAGCACCAAAACAAAGAGTGTGACTTCATTATAAACACTTTTTGGAGCACCATAAATATTTATGATGGAAACAAAGATGGAGACTAAGTTTTTTGATGGATTTCTTAATGCATATAAGCCAGATGAATGGATAAGACAACTTGAAGTGTACTTCTAAAACCATGTATTTCCAAAGGTGCTTTGCTAAATATGGTAAAACATGTGTTGCTATGGTGGGAAAGTTTATTCCAAAGAAAATTTCTTAGGGAAGGTTTCCTATAACAATATGGAAAGAGTTTATGACTATAATGCAGAAGAAGTTGTACCCAATGGGATATGAACACGATATGAAAATCAAATGGAAATACCTTAGAAAAAAAACAAGGACAAAAGTTAGAAGAGTACACAACAAAGTTTAATCAATTATTGATCCAATTATAGATCATTGAAGATAAGGACACAATAATCCTCAAATATGTCAAATATTTCCATAACCACATTAAAAAAGAATGCATGTCCCTATTTGACATCAACACCTTAGATGATGCACATGTAAAAGCAAGCTATGTGGAAGTGAAAACAAGTTGATCAAAAGGTACATCAAAGGAGGGTGCAACTAGTATCCCCTATGAACATAAGGTTGGATGGAATTAAAAAGCCTCTAAGAAAACTTCCAATGCTATCAAGAAAGAAAAAGATCAAAATAAATATTAAGGGAGAACTTCAAATGTGGCCTACAAGGACTCTGGAAAGGTCAGGAAAATGAAGACCAATGTTGGAAAAATCATATGGACAAAGCCCTCGAGAGAGTGAGGAAATTCATACTCACTAAGGTTGAAGAAGAATAACATGTACAAAGAGATGATGAAGTGAATGAAAAAATTTCCCTAGCGATGATGTCATATCCCAAACCCAAGGAAGAAGATATGGAGCAATGATTTCATGTGAAGATACAAATTAAGAAGAAGTTGGTTAAGTCTATGTTCGATACAAACAATCAAAAGAATCTCATTTTGGATATGTTTGTGAAAAGGTTAAGTTTTTCCACTCAAAATCATCATGAAGTCCATCATTTATGATGGCCACATAAAGATGTAGAGTTGGTAATCTGCAAGAAATGTAGGTTCAAATTATTATTTTTCCATGTGCATTTATTAAGAGATTGAATGTGATGTCACATACCCTTAGACATCTATGATGTCGGCATTGGAAGTAGTTACATGTGGGATAGAGATGCATACTTCAAGAGGAGGGAGAATGAATACACATTGGTAAAATATGGTAAACCATATTCCATAAGATCATTCAAAGGAAAAAAATAACTTTTCTTTGGTATCAATAGTGCTATCAAAAATAATTATGAATGATAGCCACATGTTTGTCTGATTGATGGTTAGACAAAAAAAAAAAAAAGAATCAACATGAAATTTATCATACTCCTGAACCAAAAAATGCAATCAACAAGATGTTTGCCAAGTTTTAGTAAGTGGGCCTTTATTTGAGGGTCTTTCAACCAAAGAGGCCAATCCAACATGCATTCCACATGGATTTAGATGTCATATTACCTAACAATTGATTGAACATAATTTCCTTGTTGGAGAGAGAGGAGATCAAGTAAGAAGTTGTTTTTCACTACAACAAGGAGTCATCCACTCGAGTACATCACCATGTGGTTAAATAATTTTAAGGCCCTTCACCAAGGCTTCAAATAATTCTATAATAATTTTCTATAGTATGAATGGACATTTCTTGTAACAATTTTCAAATCTATATTGAACAAAATGTTTTTCTATGTTGTTTATATGTGCAAAATCAGACTAATTTAAATTTTGATTTCATGACAAAATCACAACATATTTCAATTTAAACCATAAATTTTGCAATTTATAGCCTCATAAAATACAATCTAATGATAGTTGATTAAATATTAGAATAGCAGAATACTTCTAGTTCTAGTTTCTTAAGTCCTTTGACATAGGTAAGTTCTTTGATGTACATTAGTTGAGCTACGTACTCACCTTGTCAATTGCCTGAAACTGCATTTTTTCCTCCCAACCAAACAAGAACAACCTCGTCGGCTCCCTAGCATTAGGAAAAACTTAGGGGGGTTTCCTATCCCTCTATGTCGAAAGTCGCAAAATAACCCAACAACAAAGTATGTTAATTTTCCACTCTCAATTCCATGAACGTTCTTCCTCACAGGATTCACAATGGTTTTTCGTACCTCCAAGTATATTTTTCATACTTTCAATTATATTTTTCCCCCAAAATTTGAATCCCCTTTCCCTTGCTCAACCCCCCCTTATGCCCTAAAGAGATCCACTGCCTCTCTCATTTCCTTCCCCCTTCCCAATGTTCATCAACCCCTTGTCATTAAAGTCACCTACCCTCCCTTCTAGATATATTTGGTAGAGTGATTCTAAAACACATTATTAAATTATCTTTAACTGGGTAAAAATATAAAGAAAGAGTGTGAGTCCCCTTTTCTATTTTCTCATGAAATTTCCCCAATAAAAGATAAGCATTCTCCTAACTATATGAAAATTACCAATTCATTTAAACATTGCCCAGGTTACAAAGCTCGGGGAAAACCCTCAAGTACTTCCCCTCATGGTACCTAGGGTAAACCCTGTAATCTTCAGGGCACAAGGCCGATCAACAATGGGGCTCAACTCCATTACAATATTATACTCTTAATAGCTCAACTTGTCACTTGCGGGAATTGAACCTGGGTGGGGAGGATAACAATCATTCCTCCCAACAACTCAAGCTAAACCCAATTGACAAACGTTCTCCTAAATATATGACAACTACAATTTCATTTAATGCACCACGCCAATCAATAAATTATGACAAGGAGAATTCTTAATGCGGCTAGATATTCACCTAAGCAATCAATTTTCCATAATTATTCAACCAATAGTTAAGTAATTAATAACCTATGTCAATAACTAATATATCAAGTAATCGTACTAGCATGCATGTACGACGTATGTATGCATAGCTAGTGTATACATAAGTTGTGTATGTATTAAAAATAACCAATCACTACCTTTAATGCACAATTCATGTATGCTCATAATAAGTCGATAGTACCATAAATATCGTAATGCATTAATCAATCATTTATACTAACATAATAACAATAACTCATCAATCACAACAATTCAAAACAAATAAAATATTCACCTAGATCATTATAATTGAATTAATCATTTAACACAAAAAGGGGAATAACTCAGGCACTAAGTTTACATGACTAAATCCCAATAACACTCTCAACTACACTGAATCCACCTTCCTCCCTAACCTACTTCCATCTTCTAGATCACATCCTTCCTCCGTTGGACTATACTAGAGTGTCAACTATATTGACCTAACTCTAAATAGAACCTGTAAGTAGAAGTGTCAACTACCTTGACCAAGCTTCCTCATTAGGTAATTGGTAGTTGCTATCACATGTCTATGGGAGTGTGGCTTAACATGACTCTCCCGTGACTCCATGTTTCAAAGGATAAACAGTAGGAAATACCTTCACCCATCCTAATAGAACTAGGCTCAACACCCTATCAATTACCATATTGTGGCATTGTTATTTTGGGAGCTTTGTCATTGAAATATCCACTTTGGGTAGTCATGCTACCTAAAAAACCTGCACTTTCCCAAATGCCATAGCAATGCATTTGAACCAATGTAAAAAATAATAAAATGATGCTTCCTAGCATACCATTTCTCATTCAATGTCCATGACATCAATCACTTTAATATCACACTTCTTTGGCTATATCAAGTAAATCAACTAGTTACTCATCATGTGCATAATACTAATTACATTAAAACCTAGTATCCATGTACCAAAATCTTTTATTTAAAACTAGCATTCTAGAAGTAAATCACACAATATCATCATTAATCACATAAGCAATAATTAATTATAGTATTCATATATATGTAGGTCCACATGTCCATATATTGAAGTGTCATTTTTCTAACATTGTTCCATAGATAATAAGCAAAGAAATACAATTAGGTCATAATGTAGTTTAGTTTCCTAAGTCAAAATAGGGCATAACATACACCCACCCTTCAAGAAATTCCATCCTAAAACTATGGTAAAACAAGCATGGGATGATATTGATGCATGGTCTTTGCTTCCTCCTAAGTAGTAGATCATGGGCTATACTTATCCCACTGGACCTTAACCTACTCCACCAGGCATTGTTTGAGTTATCAAACCCTATAGTCCAATATGCATGATGGTTCAACCAAAATGGTTCCCTCATCTATGACTTATGATTCCTTTCACTTAAGTTTGTGAGATTCATTGCCAAAAGAATGTCATAATATAGATACATGAAAAACATCATGAATTTTATGCAAGAGGGATGGAAGTACAAGATGATAGGCAATTGGTCCAATTCTTTCTTTAATTTTAAATGACCCGATAAATTGAGGTGACAAATTTATCCCATTTCCAAACTGAATGGTGCTCTTATTAGGCTTGATATAAATAAAAACATGATTTCCTACCTCATAAATTTGGTTAGTCCTATGTGCATTGACATAACTCTTATGCCTATCCTATGCCTCCTTTAACCACTACCTAATCTGAATCACCTATTCCTCCATCTCTTGAATCAATTCTGACCCTACTATCACTCGGTCATGTAACCTGTTCCAACTCAATGTTGCCTTGCATGGAATTCTATATAGAGTTTGATAAGGAAGCATCCCAATTAAGCTATGGAAATTGTTATTGTAAGAAAACTACACGAAAGGTGGGTACTTCTCCCAATGGGTTTGGTTATCCATAACATACATCCTAAGCATGTCTTCCATAACTTGATTCACTCTTTTTGTATGCCCATCTATTTCACGATGATAAGCTATGCTCAAGTTCAATTGAGTCCTCAACGTTGATTGCAAGGTTGTCCAAAACCTAGACCTAAATCAAGAGTCTCTATCTGAAATGATATTCTTATCTAACCCATGTCAACGAATAACTTCACTTATAAGCATTCACGCCACATCAGTGACATCATATGTATCCTAACTACAATGAAATGTGTGTTTTTGGTCAGCTTATCGACTATAATCAAAATGGCATTGTGCCTTTGTGACATAAGTGGCAACCCCACAATAAAATCCATAGAAATGACTTCCCATTTGGACATAGGAACATCATATGGTTGTAGGAGTCTTGTCAGGTGGTGATGATCGACCTTTATTTGCTGACACTCGAGACACTTAGTGACAAATTGGACTATATCATGTTTCATGTCTGCCCAAGAGAAAATCTTATTCATGTATGCCTTCATCTTCTTCACACCTGGATGTGCACAGTAAGTGCTCCATGGGATTCCTTGAGGATAGTGCTTCGAATACCTCCTTCCTCAAGAATGTACATCCTTCCTTGAAATATCAACAATTCATATGCTTCAAGGACATATCTTTTGAACTTAGGTTCTAACTGTCTCCCATTTTGAACTGTTGAAGTAATATTCAAATACCAACTATTTCAAAGAAGTTGTCCCATCACTCACTCCCTCTAATTGAACTTTAAGGGCACTAGGGAGAATATCTATGGCCTTCTACTTAAGGAATCAACCACCACATTCTCCTTCCCCTTGATGTACAAAATTTCAAAATCATACTTACTCATGAATTCACTACAACACCTTTGCGTGGAATTTAGATCCCTTTGAGTGAAAAGATGCTTCAATATTTCATGATCTATTTTGAGCTCAAAGACTTGCTCGAAAAGATGATGCCTCTAAAGCTTTAGAGCTAGCATCATGGCTGCCAACTCTAAATCATGAATAGCATAAATCTCCTCATGATGCTACAACTTCCTAGATGCATACACTATCACTCCCCCATATTACATTAACATAAGTCCCAACCCTTGCTTAGAGGCATCCATGCATACTATGAAGTCTTTATCCATATCCAACACTCATAGGATTGGTGCACTGGTTAGTAATCTCTTAAGCTCAACAAATGTGGTGTCGCATTCGTCAGTCCACTCATATTGGATTCCCTTGTGCTACAATGAAGTGATGGGTTTTACAATCTTCAAGAACCCTTCCAAAAAACCTTCAATAATATCCATCTAACCCCATGAAGCTTCACACCTCATGAGCATTTTTCAGCACTGGCCAATCCATTATGGCCATCACCTTTTCTAGGTCCACCACAATTCCTTCTCTTGAAATAATATGATCAAGATAGTGAATCTCTTTTTGAAAGAAAGATCATTTTGATAACTTGGAATACAACTTGTTTTCTTTTAAGCATGACAACATCAACCACAAGTGCTCATCATGTTCCCTTTTGTTCTTGGAATAGATGGGAATATCATATAGAAACACCTGCATAAAGTGGTTTAATTACTTTCACAATACACCATTCATGAGGCTCATGAATACAACTAGTGAATTGGTCAAACCAAATGGAACCACTATGAACTCGTAGTTCCCAAAATGAGTTCAGAAGGTGCTCTTAGGAATTTCACCTTCCTTAATCCTTAATTGTCTTCTCTACTTGTGGAGGAGAATCACCATCCTTAGGGGATGAATCTGAAGTAGATGAATCCAAAGAAGAATATTGATGGAGATCCCTTAAGCTCTTGAGTAGGTTGAGGGCACCAACAACATGATGCATCACTAACATCATGTCACAAGGATGACTCATCCATATTGGTGCAAGATCTCCCTAGCTCATACAAGGACCGCTCTATGGTGAGCCATGAATACACATATTTGATATGTAACCTACTAACATAATCTACAATTTGACTTGTATGGCATGTTGAGTCTCCACACCTAAGGTGAATCATCAACCAGAGCCATCTCCTTATCCTAATGGGGAGGCACCTCCCCAACATATGTGCCAACAACTAAAAATAGTAGACAACAATAATTAAACTATTTAAACAAAATGTTACAATAAATTACATGTGCATTAAATAAGACAAAAAATGTAACTAAATTAATTAAAATATAACAATAGGATTACCTCTCACATATGGTGGCTTGACCTAAATAAACATGATGTTTATACATCCTTTCAAGTCTATCCTTATGTATAGGCATTGTACAAAATTGAGGGTATGATCATCCTCACTAGCTTGCAACTTTAATACCATTGAACTGAATCGCTTACACAACCATCCAACTAGCCCCTCTTCGGCAACATCTGTACCCATATGCACATACACACATTAGTCATCAACTTAGGGGAGAGGAGTTCAAATGTTGGTTGAGTGACTAGAAACCTCTAAAAAATAAAGTAAATAGCTCTGAAGAAAATAGAGAGACAATCCTCCCATCAAGTACATACATGACAATGATCTAGAGCAAATCAAAATTGTTGCAAAAAAATGGCAAACCACCTAATTAGTCTAGATCTCTAAACTAAATTATCTACATAGTGCATTAGAGGGAATCTAATGCATTTTCCATTAGAGGTATATTGTGGCAGTGTCATGATCATAAGCAACAAACACATAAACTCCTTTATACCAAATGCATGTAAATGCAACTAGCCATCAATAACTTGGAATTCACTAGGGTCAATTATGTTTGCATTGACATATATCTTCACATATGCCCATTGACACTCTTACGCAACACCAAGAAAGAGATCAGGGATTGGGGGGAAACCCTCCTCTCTCCTGCACAACCCAGTAATGAAATAAATATCCTCCTATGTAGGCTGGTAACATAGATCAGGAGGAACAATCATTCCAAGTTTCCGAAAACGAGTGCTCTGATATGACTAGGGTTTTGACTCTGATCGCCTTAGCTGCCCCTACCATGGCCACTCCCGGAGGAGGGGNCTGCTACTTCCTTTCGCAAGCTTCTAGCCTCCCAAAGCAAGAAGCTCCCTCCTGTTGAACCTCCAAGTTTCGTCAAGAAGCTCGACTCAATCCCAAAAATCGAACTACCCCTGGATCACCCAATGAGGGTATCAATTTCCCTCTCAGATCGCGAGCTGGTAGGACAATTCATGGGGCTCTAACCGTCAGCCCAAACTATGGACAACTAGATCCAAAGGAATTGGAGACTACTGATAAAAAACTGCGTAACCTGTTATGCGGTGGGAAGAAGATTCTTCATCTTTGAATTCATCTCCCAGGAAGATAGAGATCTCATCTTTAGGAACGGACCGTATTTCATGGGTACTCAAGGGATATACCTGAACCGTTGGACTCCGAGCTTTGATCCTGTAATAGAAGTACCCAAGGATGTTCCAGTCTGGGTTAGGCTACCCAATCTACCAATCCACTGCTGGAATCCCTCTTTGCTCCAGGCAATTGGAAATGGGTTGGGAAAATACATTGACAGAGCAGATCCTAAAGATCAATACTCATGCATGCGAATCTGTGTGGAAGTTGACCTAGAGGTGGGGCTCCCCGAAGCGATCAAACTCAAGGTCGTAGAATGGCAGCATTACCAGAAGCTTGACTACGAACAACTCCCTTTCAAATGCCGAGGATGCCATGAATATGGTCACTTCCAAAGAAACTTCCCTAAAAACCCAAACAAGGAGAAAGAAAATAGAGAAGGCTGGCAACAGCCAAGAAAAGGGAAAACCACTTCCAAAGCTAAAGGTCCAAGGAATGAAAAGACAGCCCCCCCACAAGCCAAGGAACCAGGAAATAAATCAGAAGCAGTGGTAGAGAACACTTTTAGAATATTGGATCAGGAACATGCAGAGAAAACAACCGAAGAAAAATCACAGGAAGCAACCCCAACCGAAGAAACGCCTGAGAAATCGCACCCTGAAACTAGAGAGATCCCTACTCCAATAAGAGAAGAAGATCAAGGTGAATCCCCCCCAGGAAAGGATGCAAGCCCAGACATAGAGGAAGGAGAGGTATCCTCAAATAACGATTACGAAGGTGCAAGTGATGCCCTAGTCACACCAAAGAAAATAGGTAGAGGACGGAAATCCAAGAAAGAGGAAAGAGATAAAGAAACCTACAAAGACGTTCTAAAAGGATCGCAACCAACAATCAGGCAACTAATCAATGTAAGACAAACCAGGAAGCACTCCAAGGCCTCTCAAGGAGGCCACTCATCCCCCCAAGGTAATCCATGAAACTAACCTCCTGGAATTGCAGGGGATTCGACAGCAAAAGGAAAGATGAAGCACTTAAAGACATCATAAGAACCTCAAAATATGATATCCTTCTCCTCTAGGACACTAAGATGGACAGGCAAGACTTTCTCAATGCAACATCTTCCCTATGGAGAATAAGCCAAGGAAAATCAGAAAGCGCAAGAGGTGCCTCAGGCAGGATAGGCACCCTTTGGAACACTATGAAGTTCGAACTGATCAACTCTGAAACGAGCACGCACTGGATCCACACCAGCCTCCTTCACAAAGAAATGGGTCGACTGGTAAGTCTCTTCAATCTCTATGTACCAGTCCTTTTGGTGGAAAAAAGAAATTGTTGGGAGACCCTAAAAGACTACTTACTGCAAAATGATCTTAACAATATCTTCATTGGGGGGGACCTAAATGTGACCCTAGCGTCAAATGAAAAAAAAGGTGGCTCCATTGTGCAAGACCTAGCAAGAGAGTGGGTAGAAGACTTAATGTCAGATTGGGATCTAGAAGATATCAAACCCACTAAAGGCAAATACACATGGAAAAATAATAGGATAGGATTGGGGCATATAGCTGCAAGGCTAGATAGATTCCTCATCCAAAGCTCCTTCTTACTTCTGGGCCTCACTCCCACTTCTTCGATCCTCCCCGCACAGTGTGTCAGATCACAAACCAATCCTATTAGAAGTATCTTGTGACATGAATCTTGGGCCTATTCCCTTCAGATTTAGCCCAATTTGGATCCAAGATGAAGGCTTCATGAAGCTAGTTACCAAAGTTTGGAATGACACAGTAAGAGGCTCAGCCTTCTATGTGTGGGAAGAAAAATTCAGGAGATTAAAGACTGCGCTAAAATCCTGGGCAAAAGTTCAATCAAATCCACCTAAAACTCGCCAAGAAGCACAAAAGCAACTAGGGAATCATCAACTGGAAATGGAAAATCAGGAAATTACCCAAGAAAGATTGCAATGAGAATACTAGCTTCAAAGGAAATGGCATCAAGCATGCTGAGAGGAGGAAAATTACTGGAGACAGAAATCCAAAAGCCTTTGGTTGGAAGCAGGAGATAGAAACACTAGTTACTTCCACAAACAAGTTGAGGCAAGGAAGCAGTTTAAGAAAGTTACTGAAATTCAGATTCAGAATCAAACAATCACTGACTTTGAAGGCATTAAAGAAGCCGCAACTAAATCCTTCGAAAATCTCTACACATAACCGCAAAGAACTGATATAGACCCCAAAGAGTATCCTCTCTCTCTTGTCCCAAAGCTCATCCAGGAAGATTTCAATAATAGTCTAACAAAGGAAGTCGCCCAACAAGAAATAAAGGAAGCACTTGACCAAATGAACCCTGACAAATCTCCAGGACAAGATGGATTCACAACGAGATTCTACCAACACAGCTAGGATATAATAAAATCAGATCTAACGAAGATGATACGGAAATCTCAGAATTGCAGCAAACTAGGAGGTGGAACAAACTTGGCCTTCCTGGCACTGATCCCGAAAGAAAAAGGAGCACTCAGCTTTGACAGGTTCCAACCAATCTCCCTTTGCAATACAAGCTACAAAATCCTCACAAAAGTTATAGCCAACAGAATTAAAAAAATTCTCCCTATAATCATCCCGGAAAATCAAGGAGGGTTTATTAAAGGCAGACACATAGTAGACAACATCATCCTAGTACAAGAGGCCCTGCACTCAAGTATCTAGAGAAAAGACAAAGGTATGACAATAAAACTTGATCTTGCCAATGCGTTTGATAGAGTAAGGCATAATGTTCTATTTAAAGTCGTGGAAAATTTTGGTTTCGCCCCAGGTTTTGTGAAGTGGATAAAAGCTTGTATTAGGTCCCCATGGATAGCCCCACTAGTGAACGGGAGGGAAACTAAGTTCTTTCAAGCTTCCAGAGGACTCCGACAAGGCTGCCCCCTCTCTCCCCTTCTCTATGCAATCCAAGCTTCAGTGATGATCTTCCAATTGGACCACTGCCAGACTCATAACAACCTCCATGGCTTGATAATAGTGCCAAGGGTAAAGGACATAAACCATGCCCAGTTTGTGGATGACACGCTGCTAATGGGAAGAGCGAGCTTACAAACAACAAGGAAATCCAAAAACGAATTAGTTGCATACACAGAAATCTCAGGCAACGTCATAAGCCTTACCAAAATCAAGATCTACGGCTGGAATATAACGCAAAATGAAATGCTGGAGATAGCCAAGGTACTAGGAATGGAAGGTTGTACCAAATGGGATGCCTTTAATTATCTGGGAGTCCCAATTTTCAACTCCAACCCAAGAACCTCGCACTGGAATTTGTTGATCGACAAGTTAAAAAACAAAATAAACTCCTAGGGAGCAAGCTGGTTAAATTTGGCAAGTAAAGTGGTCCTAATCAAGGTTGTTCTAGCCAGCATTCTGATCTATCAAAACTCCCTGCTTTTGGCCCCTTCCTCCATAATACAAAAAATTGAAGCATTGCTCAGAAGATTCCTATGGGAAGGTGGAAAACAATCAGGGAGAAAGTTGCATCTAATAAGCTTGGAAAAAATGTCTAAGCCAATCTCGGAAGGAGGTCTCAATCTCAAAAACACTCATGTTCAAAATCTGGCGTTAGGGGAAAATATTCTTTGGAATCTAATCACTGGGAATTCAATTTGGAGTAAAAAAGCGCTATGGAAAAAGTACTTTCGTGGGTGAAGGGAAAGATGCCTTGATCGCCCAGCTATAGAGATGAGAGGTTCCCCAATCTTCTCGCTCTGCCAGAAGGCGATGCCCCACTTTATCCCTCATCTCACTTGGCTACTAGGAAATGGGAAAAAAATCAATATTTGGAAAGACTCAATCATGGGAGCCCCCCCTTGGATTGAGACAGGATCTGGAAAGACTTAAACAGTGGATGAACACTCAAAATTTATAAACTCTTTGGGACATCTCAATCTGGGGAAATGATGAGCACAAGTCGTGGCTAAGATGGGAGATTAATAACAAACCTCCTGATTTAGAAGAGGACTAGAACACTCTAAAGCTCTGCCTCCAAGGGAAATCCCCACTTAAAGAAAGGAAAAAGGACAAAAGAGGATGGGGAGCGAGCTCTGGGATCTACACCACTGCAGCAGGGTATCATCTCACAACCTCCCTCCCCAATGTTCCCCCAAATCCAGCAATTTGGAAAGCAATTTGGACCTCCAAATCCATCCCAAAGATTGATATGTTTGTTTGGACCATGGCACACAGAAGCATACTAACTAGAGAAAACCTAAGAGGAAGAGGATGGGAAGGGCCCCATAGATGTCCTCTCTGTCTGCAAGAAGAGGAAACCATAGACCATATGTTACTAAGTTGTACCTATTCCAAAGAATTATGGCAGTTGGCTTTGGAATCGCAAAACGACTTAGTCATACCCCAAGAGATGAGCAACCTACTCCAAAATTGGAGCTCCATCTGTCCCTTCCAGACCGAAAAAAAGGGCCAAATCTCCACTCTTTGGAGAGTCCTCTCAAAATTTATCCTCTAGGAAATTTGGCTGGAACGAAATAATAGATTATTCAGGGAAGTTAAAAGTAGCCCAGCTCACGTTGCAACCAAGATAAAGGCCTATTTTGGCGAAAGCGCTCCCTACTTCTACAAAGCAAAGAAATCAAGACCACTGGACCAGGAAGAGGAACATTGGATGGCTCAGTCTAAACTTCAAGATTAGAGGGGAAAAAAAGATAATAACTCATGCCAGGAAGTTTGGGAAATTTGAAAGGAGAAATAGGATTTTGAAGAATGGAAGACAAAGGAAAAAAAACATATTTTGTCCTTCGACGGGGCCTCCAAAGGGAACCCAGGCTTGGCAGGTGGAGGAGGGGTCCTAGTAAGTCCCACAGGCTCACTGAAAATAAGTTTTGCCTGGGGACTTGGAACTGAAACTAACAACAGAGAAAAAGCCCTAGCCCTCTGGCAAGGGCTCAACCAAGCAATCATCCATGACATCCAAGATCTGGTAATAATAGGGGACTCCAAGTTAGTAATCAAAGCGTTAATCCAGCGTAGCAAAGTCAAAAATGCAAAACTCCATCACCTCCTAGAGAAAATCCATCTCCTCCTTGGAAAATTCCGATCTTATAGGCTTTATCACGTATTACGGAATCTAAACGCGCCAGCAGATGTCGAGGCCAATTAAGGCGCCCTCCTGAATGTTGGAATCTTACATCTTAATGGAACAATGTCCAAAATGGATCTACCATGACTCTAGGGGGGAAAGTCATAAAAAAGTTATAGGCACGAGCTGGAAAGGGGAAAGCAGCATGACAGAAGGAAACAAGCAAACCCAAATCGCTACAAGACAAAGGCGCTACAGGACAACGCAAGTGGTCACAAGAGACAGGCGAACTCATCATTCAGGCATTGAACTTTTGTGGAAAGGAGACAGGCCTGCAGGTCGCCCATGCCTCCTAGATCGTGAGAATCGTTTAGGGGAAATGAACTGGGAGGAGTTTGAGTTTAAATTGGGAAGCAGGGATGCTCCCCTCCATACCAGAAGCACGCGGAGGTAGCCAAGACAATCGTGCATAGGTTCAGAGACCAGTTTCGAGGGGATCACGTGCAGGAGAAGAACGCCAGGTGAAGAGCAGAAGGTGACGGAGATGGCAGCCAGCTCAGGAAGCAAGCCCACCATAGAAGACAGGTTGAATGCACTGAAAGGCACCCTGGAAAATATCAAGCAAATGTTGAACCACTAACTGGATTTTCTGCAAAATTTGGATATAGATGCAGGAAGGCGGTTGGAGATGTTGGAAGGAGACATCACCACAACGAAATTTGAGCTCACAGAGGAGCTAGGAAATCTACGTAAAGAGCTCAAGGATCCCAAACAAGAATTTGAGGCCAAAGTAAGCCAACTGGAGGGGAAAATGGCCCAGTTGAACAAGCATTAGAAGCAAGACCCAAAGTAGTTGTTCAATTTCCCAAAGCTAGGAAGGGAGCTCTGTAACACCTCAGCGAGGCAGGCTTTTTGTATAGAAGCCTCCGCTATAAATAAATTTGTAATGCATCCCTCCCCTGGAAGGAGAGTATAACCTCCAGGTTTGTAATCGACTAGTAGAGTGTGACTCACTATACTTGTAACAACACCAATGGCTTTGCTACTGTCTCTTTTAATCAAAATCCATTAACCACTTTTGTCAAAAAAAAAAAAACATGGATCAAGATCGTCCACGTATGGGGTGTTGGGGATGCAAACACTGGGGAGCCCCATCCCCGAGGATGGATTTAATGCCATTCAAATGGCTCCACCTTCCGAACGAGGGCCCGAGACTTACGCGGAACCTCTTGTTAGCATATTTCATCCCAATGTAATGCTCAGCACCACCTCCGAGAGAGCCAAGACGATGAGCCAAGTGGGTTCCCACAGTTCAACTAAAGACATGCACAACCTCACATCTAGTCAACCCAACCACCTAGATGATGAATTAATTGGTCATAACTCAATGTCCTTCGGCCAAGTCTTGGCATTCTCTACCCAAGCTCAAACTTAATCATGAAAAACATTGCATTGAATGATGGTTGCTAAGCAGAGCAGAGGTTCGACAACAACTCAACAATCTCTGGATATTCCAACAATAAAGAGTTCATCCCTCGTCAAAAATCAAAGGTCTATAGGCTGAGACTGGAGCCCAAATCCTCTTCTCTTGCAGTTATATCATCCCACTCTTCATGTTATTGTTTGAGCCATTATGGCTCCTCGTCAAGGCTATCCCAAAGGATACCTCCAAGGCTCTAGTATTCTAGTTGTTTCCTCCTCTCGTCAAGGCGACGAAGAACACCCATTCAGGTGCAACAAGAGGCATATAATGTGATAGTCAACTACTAGAGGAACACTCCACAACGCTTCCAACGGAATCTAGATGGAGTCAAAGACGAGGTCAGCTTGGAGAGGGATATGATGATGAACTCTGAGGTTGCAGAGACCACGATTCATTGGATTCCGAACGTGGGAACTACCCAAGCGTGGGAGACCCAGTATTGGAAGATAGTGGAGCTCTACTGGCACATCAAAACCTTCATGGGACAGCTGCTCCAGATAAGAGAGGATTCCTAAAATACCATTTAGTAAAAGCTCGATGTCCTTCACTTGATGATCTGATAAATTCTCTCTTGCCTTCCTCCCTCCTCCAACAATCTGGCAACATCAGTCTCTGCTCGCAATGTGGAATTCAAAGAAGGCCACCTCCAGGAAGCTAATCTCCAAGGCACTTCAGCAGAGCCTCCTGCTCCCTGATGAAGGGTACCTCTTAAGTATTTTCTTTTTGAATGTCTTCCAGTAGAAAAAAATAAGCCTGTTGATCCTTTCTTCTTTTATCTAAGTGCTTATATTGGGTCTCTAGCTTTTAAGGATTTTTGGAAAAACTATAAACAGTTTCTATGGATCGATGACTTGCTCCTCTGTTGTTGGTCTGGTTTCCCAAGTAGTAGCCCAACAACAAGGAATTTTTTCTTGTGTGATATTTTGAAAAATTAATAGAATCTCACCTGTGAATTTACAAAAAAAAAAAAAAAAAACATAGATAAGGATTGACCTTGAATGCCTTCTTAGCATGATCCCAATGATGCATCAATTGCATCAATAACTGTGTGTTTCCATTGAGATATGTAGCATTCTTAAAAAACTTAAGGAGGCCAACATTCCTTAAAAGGAGAGTAGTATGTGTTGTGATAAGGCGAGGGTACATGTCTCTCTCTCCCTCTCTTGAGCCTCCCATTCACATACAAAGTTGTATGGGTTGATATGCTACTATTGTTGTCAACATTATCTCTGATCCACATACAAATTTCATTAGACATGCACACACTCACACATAACATAAACAGTCTATAAAAAAAATACCATTTTTAATATTATTAAAAATTATTTATTTATTTTTTAAAAAACATTGTGTCAAACACACTAGTGTACCTTCAAACCAAAGATGCATTGTCAATGGTGCGAAGTAATAATCAACACATCATAACTAGTACTCTTGATTAAAATTTAATGCACTAGGAAAGTGGATAAGGTTAGTATTATTATCATTAATTTATGTGCCACTTGTATAGAGCCACTGGCACTGCTATGGTGTGCCTTGTATCTTCCAACACACTACCAACAAAAGGTCCATACATTATGAAATGCAATGGCAAATTTTTTATTTCATACCTAGGATTAATGATGCACTTATTATGTACAAAAGCACCAATAACAACGATTCCTTAAATCCACAAGAGCACCACCAAAAGTAGGAAATTTATAAATTAAAAGACACTGCTTACAATACATTGGTGCACCGCCAAAGATGCCTCATAGTTTTATATCATGTAATGACAAGGAAATGGAATCGTATTTGTTATTTGGCTTCAATGGTGTGTTTATGATGTACCAAAATACCAATGTCATTGTACATTTACAAATGCACCGACAAGCACGGGAAAATTAAAAGTTTGCTTATCAATATGCTTATCATTGTTGATGGTACCTATGTACATTTCCTAGAGCATTGACAAGCTCGAGCAATAATATAATATAATATAATATAATATAATATATATATATATATATATATATATATATATATATTATTGCTTTCAACATTGCACTCATAATATGAAGAAGCACTACTTACAATGTTTCCTAATATTATAAAGAGCATAGAAAAAATGTGAGATTTTTATTTTTTTTACCAATGCACTCCATGTTAAGCAACCACCACACAGTCTAGTGCAAGCTGCATGGCTTGAATGCACTACACATTTTTTTTAAATAAAGAAAAAAGGTAAATGTAAACTAAATTTTAAATTGTTATTCTATTAAAAATGTAAATGAAGAGATTATAAACAATTTACCTGGACTCTTCCCTGCCAAGGAGGTATGGTTGTCGCATAGATTACAAATGAAAATATATATTGATTTGCAAAATTTAAAAATGAACCAAATTTATCGATGAAGTGAAGGAATCGAGCAATCCAAAAACACAATAACACCAACAACGGGGTGGTCATACAAGAATGGTGAGCATCAGTGCTGGTATGGTTGGAAGCACTGAAGGAAATGTAAA
>ML797232.1:224118-256924 GCA_009831015.1 Picea engelmannii | reverse complement strand
AAAGAGGTGGAAGCTGTATGCAGTCCCATCATCAAGAAAGTATACGAGAAAACTGGAGGACCTTCTGGAGGTGATGGAGGTGATGATGAAGAAGACGACTCACATGAGGAACTCTAAGCCAGTTCAGTTTTCTGCTCACTTTTAGTTTGTACAGTTCACGATGAACTAATTTTACAAAAGAGATCTCTGAGCAGGGTTATGAGTATAGCAATTTTGAGGATGATTGGCAAGGAACAAAAATATTCAAATGAAGTCAAATGAATATTTGTTTGTTTTTTCTATCCATCAGAATGTTATTTTCAGAGGATTTTCAATTGGTAGTTCTTGCAACGTAGAGTCCCTTGTGAAACAGGATTTTTTCAATAAATTTTCATCAACTCGTGAATGAACTTTTTGTGTTTCTGTAGAGGTTCACTGTTTCCTTATTCCATTTCTGAATTGTATATTTTTAAATCTTTTAGATGTATTTTTTTATAAATTGCAGTTAATATATTTTAGAAGAAATTTTTAGTGCACTTATTCTCAATTTGAGAATGGTATTTACCGTAAACCTTGGTATTTATGGTAAACCTTAGATTTTTAGATTGAATGGTATCTTAGATTTTTAGATTGAATGGTATCTATGGTAAACCTTAGATTTTTAGATTTGTTTAGATTAGATTTGTTTAGATTTTTTTAAAGCATGAGTAAATAGTTCATCAACAATTAGTTCATCAACAATTTGATATTTATGATCAACAATTTGTTCACTAACAATTTGCTCACTAAGAATAAGTCCATTAAATCATGATGAAAGAGCAACAACTTTTTCTCAACCACTCCAGCTACACTCAATTTAACACAATTAACAATTTAACACAAATATTTACAAAACCCTTATGAATTTCTTTTTCATGTATAACCACACCCACACTTGGAATAAACTTTACTTTTCATATAACATAAATATATAAATATATAAATACACTTGATACAATACATTGTATATCCCATTTGAAGAATGATTTGGATTTCAACCTCAAGTGATTATGACCATGTCTGCTACACGAAATGAAAATGACAAAGCCAATGTGCAAGCAAATATATATTGTTTTAGCAGGAGTTGATGGATTAAATTCTATGACACTTCAAAAAATCATAAAGCAATGTGCAAGCAAATATATATTGTTTTAGCATGAGTCGATGGATTAAATTCTATGACACACTTCAAAAAAAATCATAAATAGTGCCATGACAACCATCAGATCTTGCAACACTTCTCGGTTGATGAGAAGGCTTGGGTTCTTATCCATAAGGAAAAGATAAAGGATTGCCATTGTAAACTATAGCCATTATACTATAGTTCATAGAGTATGATCAAGTAGAGTGGTGATAATGCCTTAAGTTTGAGTAGTGTGGTGATAATGCCCAATAATGCCTTTAAGCTTTAAGCTTGAGTAGTGTGGTGATAATGTCTTTAAACTTGATTGAGTATTGTACTAAGGTATTATACTTTAGGATCTAACTATTTTTCAAATAGTTTAGGATCTAACTATTTTTCAAATTTTGAACATTTATAAGTTTAATTGAATATTGTACCTTATTTTAGGATTTATCTAATTTTTAAATTTTGAATATTTATAAGCAATTTTGAATATTTATAAGCTTAATTGAGTATTGTACCTTATCTTAGGATTCATCTAATTTTTAAATTTTGAACATTTATAAGCTTGATTGAGTATTGTACTTTATATATTAGGAACCATCTAATTTTTAAATTTTGAGGAAAAGATCAAGGATTGACATTGTAAGTTTTTGTCGTTATGGTATAGTTCATATATTATGATCAAATAGTGTGGGGATAATGCTTTTAAGCTTGATTTACTAGGATCCATCTAATTTTCAAATTTTGAATATTTATAACTTAATAGATTTTTAATGCTTAAAAAAAATACAATACATCCAAACATCTATAACCTTATAATCTATAACTTTATAGTTTATACTTAAAAAAAATACAATACATCCATAACCTTCTAGTTTTTCAATGCTTAAGAAAAATACAATACATCCATAACCTTATAACCTTATAATTTTTCAAAGCTTAAGAAAAATACAAGACATCCAAAGCTTTAGGAATACATCCAAAGCTTTAAGTTTACATCAACCCAAAAATGTGACATGCCTACATCTTATAATCCAAAGTGACACTTTCTTATACAAACCAATTTTTTAACATAGGAGAAAGCGTGAGATAAGTTTCCTCGTCTATTTAACAATGCTACCTAAAATTTCTTTATTAATAGAGATAGTGCACACTCACACTTCTACACCCAATGCAATGTAGAGCTAAGGGATGATTAACATACGCATTAGATTGCTTTTGGTGCATGTTACACCTTATTTAGTTTGTAGTGCACAAAGGGAAATAAAATAATCAAGCACTCATCATAATAATAGACTTCTTTGTTGCTTACACACTTTTCATCATGCCTAGCCTAAAGCATGTGATCACCATAGCTTAATGTTCAACACAGCATGTGATCACCATAGCTTAATGTTCAACACATCATTGATCTAGTGCTAATACTTGTTTCACATGGTAACTTAGATTTGTTCCACAGGGTAACTTAGATTTTATATTGATGCATGATCCAAAATTCATCATCATCATGATACATTTCTTTGTTCCTTGCACACTCTTCTCATCATGCCTAACCTAGAGCATGCGATTGCCATAGCTTGATGTTCAACACATCATTGATCTAATGGTAATACTTATTCCATATGGTTACTTGGATTTTATATTGATGCATGATCTAGCATGCCACTTCAATGATAACTTAGTTCATGTTAATATGATCTTACATCTTTGCACCCTCAATTACAAGGTATCAAAGTTGGTCATGCCAATTTGGGTTTTGTGCGAGTGATAAAATTGGATCAATTCAATGCACATCCTCATAGATATGTTTCCAAGATTTAAGGGCTCAATTATCCTTATTTATTATGCCAAAGGTTAACCATTAGAGATTATTTCATTTAACAATTTGGATCCTTCAAATAGGTATATACGTGTATTGTTTCACTTGTAAATGGTTCGTAATTTTGGTAGATAGTCTTTATTGTATTTTTTTCAAGATCGACTTAGTACAATTGTTCTCACGACTTTAGTCACAATGATCTTCGGATCATTATCATCCTTGCCTACTGTAGCTCATTGTTTTGTATTAATAATAGATGTATAGTTGAATAATCATTTTTCTTTAATTTACAAGTTGGATTGTTCCGTGTCATGGTTTTATTGTTGTTGTGGTTATATGTTGATGATATGCATTTAATTGCATATGTTCACCAACATGCTTTGTATTTGGTAAATTGTCTACAACTTTGATTTGGATATCTCCTATAATTTAATTACTTCTATACTTGTAGCGATTTAATTATCAAAAGTTTTCATTGGGTTTGATTGTGGTCCATAACGATGATCTCATTTTCTTATTAATCTTTTGCGATCAACTTGGTCCCCTTGTTTTAGCATGCCCCAAGCTGCACATTTGATTAATATGAATGTCGTTTTTTAATTTTTAAGTAGTCAAATATTATGTTTGCACATCCAATTTCTAAACACTCAAATCCCATTTTCATGCCTTTCTTTGATTCAAATAACATGTACTTCCATTTTAGTTTGATATCTAGTTTTAAGGTTAAAAAATATATAGAAAAGCCAAGGATTCTTCTTTCATCGTTCTTAAAGATTCCACTTGCTTCATTGGACCCCAAATTATCAATCAAAGTTGTATTCTATTCCTTTTTTTTAAGGTTTTACAACATTTACAGGTAACATGATGTTGAATGACTTCCCCTACCTTTATTGTATGCCTTTTTTTTGTCATATATATATATATGTGTGTGTGTGTGTGTGTGTGTGTGTGTGTGTGTGTGTGTGTTTTCTTTAATATTACCCCTCATCCCCACCCTCATATATATGAGGATGAGGATGGGGATGAGTGTGGGGGGAAATATTAGAGAAAACATAATAACCCTCATATGGAGATGACTAAGCTGAAAAAAAATGGTTAAAAAGTTAGTGAAACATGGTAATAGAGCATGTTTCACTATTTTTTCCAGCTTAGCCATCTCCATAGGGTTATTATGTTTTCTCTAATATTTCCCTCAGCCATCTCCATAGGGTTATTATGTTTTCTCTAATATTTCCCTCCAGCCCCACCCTCACCCTCACCCTCACCATATATACGAGGGTGGGGGGTAATGTGTTTTCTCTAATATTACCCCGCACCCCCACCCTCATATATAATATTTTCCCACACCTCCACACCCCCACCCTCATATAACATGATTTCTCTAATATTACCCCCAACTCTCTTCAAAAAGTAATCTTTCCTTATTCAACAAATTTTTGTATTACAAATAGTTTTCCTAAATCGACTTTTAATTTTCGTTAAATTCTCCACTTATTTCTTTATACTCAATTTTTGGCATTTTTAAAAAATATTGGATATTTTCCTTTATTTAAGATAAAAAAATCTTAATCTTTCTTTTTCATCTCATTTAATAAAAAATCATTATTTGATTTCATTAATACGGTGAATAAAAAAATAAAAATATTCTTAAATTCAAATTATAATTATACTATCTTTTAAATTTTATTTTATTATTATATCTTTTTAAATTTGATATATTTTACATATATATTTAATCAAAACATTTAAATAAAATAAAAATAAAAATAAAAATAATAATTAATGAAATTAAAATAAAAAGCATAATATATAGATGCTTATAATCCCAAAATGAAACATTTAAATAAAATATTTTACAAAATAAAATCAAAATACAAAATAAAAATAAAAATAAAAATAATAATTAATGAAATTAAAAAAAAACATAATATATAGATGCTTATAATCCCAAAATGAATATAGAATTAACTTCCAAATTCTCGAGAAGCTAGATAACGAATTTACTCCTATAAATATGGAAAAATGAGTAAATCAAGTACTCAATATATTTTAGATGTATAGTTTCTTTGAGAAATTTAAAAAATATATATTATAATTTAAATTAAATTAAATATCAAAGTGATGAAGACTATTAAATATGATAGGTTGAGTAAAAGTAGAAATACAAAAGATTTCCATGATATTAGCCATGTCAAGAAGAGTTTACTTGAACCAAAATGTATAATAAATTAATTTCAAGTATTAAAGATATCTAGATAGTTGTATATAGTCACTATTACATTTAATTCTAAAAAATGAGATTTGTCTTATTAGTCCCTGTCGAAGGTTAGGATTCTTGCCATTGATTTACTGTTCACCATGTATTACTTAATTTTTGATTTAAAAACAATTTTTCATTCTCCAATGTTGTACATAGCAAGAACAAAATTATGATTATTTTACAATATTTAAATTACTTTTATACGATATGTTATTGGCTCACACATTTGGAGTCTTATTGTCGAGATAATGTAATTTTTCATTCTAAAAATTTATAACCTAAAGTTCCTAGCCATTGTTCCTTTGTGGTCACTCCCACATAATGTAAGTTTACATTGTTTACTGACAAAATGCTCCTTCGAAAATGTTGAGCCGCTACTTATGTCAATGCTTTAAATTTACTACTGACAAAATGCTTCTTCGAAAAGGTTGAGCCACTACTTGATGCCTGCGTGCCACCGCCTCACTGCTGCCTCTTGCTTGCGGCTACCTCTTGCTTGCCGCCAACTCTCATCGCTACCTGCCCATGAATTAGAGGTAACAACCATGAAAGAAACAACTTGCATCCATAAAGTCTCATCTCATTGTCTTTCGATTATGACAAAACCCAGTGTAGATGCAAAAGAATCAATAGTGTGCAAGGTACATTAAATCTAACCTTATCTTACAATTTCAGTTTGTATAGCCTGGGCTTCGTTCTTGATAGAATGAATACATAAACTGGAAAGCTTGACATCATTAAAGAAGTTGTCATCTAGTTCTACAAATATTTGGAAAACAACAGTCTGCATTGAGCTTTATTTGGTACAGCTTCCAACTCATAGTTGACTTGTTCAATAATTGGATTTGGGCCTGTAACTACTACCAAATTAATTGGATAAAGTTCATCGTCAACTTAATAATACTAGAAAGAAGATGTATTACATACCCTTTCAGTTAGACTTGTGCTTCCACAAGCTTGATCTACCAGTTCGTACGGTTCTTTAACAGATTCAATAGTTTCATGGCAAATATCGACTTTGTGAATTTTTTCACCTTTGGATTTGTTAGTTTCACAACAAGGCAACATGCATGTGTTAGATATCAACTTTGTGAATTTTTTCAACTTGGATTGCGGCCTTTAGGTCAATAATATACATTTTTTTGGTATTACTAGCACTGAGCTTGGTCGCTAAGTTTACAACCATACCATAGACATATATGCACAAATCCTACCTGAAACATAGGCAACAAAGAATTACCCCCACGAAGCCACCATTCTCCACAACCCAAAAAAACAAAGTCATTAGCACTGAAGAATTACAAGGGATCCAAAATCTACAACACAGACTGCCCCAATTCACCAGAGTCGCTTGTTCCTCGTATTTTTGATGAAGTGTCATACATCGAACATGCATGCTAAGAAGTTGCCAGGACATCAGGAGTGATATGAAGTCATATGGACATTAAAGTGACTTCACAACACACCCATTTCAACGACTATGAACATAGGGCCTTCAATCACCATAAACTACATAATGTTGAGCCACACCTCCCTCCATTAGTTGTGTTTCAGATCCCAGTTACCAATCAAGAGCTATAGAAAGAGACAAAGAGAGCCCATCCAAAGCACATCCTGTACCTTCTTTGCATAGATTCTCCACCTTTTCTTTCTCTGTCGATAAAACAAAGTATCGGGGGAGAGCAACTTGATGCCATCATAGGCATAATATCTATGGATAAAACAAAGAACGACAAGGAGGCAATGAATGAATTTGAAGAACAATGAGACAAGTTCACGAGATTGGTTGAACCCTACAGAACTATTCTACCTCCAATCCAATCCAATTCCAAAGATAAACAAAGAAAGAAACCCATCAAGCCAAATATTTGAATTATTGAATGAGAAGGTGGGGCCTCATATCTATTTTTTTCAAAAACAGGAGCAACAACAAGATAAATGGCTCATCAAGAGGGAGGTCACGATTATGGAGTCATTCTAATATTGATAAACAACCAAAGAATATATATTTATTTTGTAGACTATTGTTGTATGTAGAAGCATCACGTAGGCAAATAATTCATTGTGATGAGCTTATGGCATATCATAGACACAAACATACATAACAGTCAGAAAAATACCAAAATGCAAAGTCTAACAGGTGCACGTTAAGCCCAAACTTGGATGCAGATCGAAATCAAGAGCTAAAACAATAGAACCAACAATAGAGCCAATGATATCTGGCACGTCTTGTTTGAAGTTTGAACATGTTTGAACGTTTCAACAGAAAACCATAGGCAGGTTGTGAGACAAGTGACATTAAGAAACACGTCTTTGGTTGGAACAAATAATCATGGGCATGTTTTTGAGATTAAGTAACACGTCTCTGGTTGCAATAGAAAATCATGGGCATGTTTCTGTAAAGAGAGCATGTTGCTCTTTTATTAAAGATGGCACATTGTTTGATAACCAATTTAAATGATTTAAAGATATGTATTATTTACTTATGTTTGATAGTTTGATTCAATGACTATGATTGAGGTTGTGTGATAATCCCAACCAAAAAATAATAATAGTAGGGCCACCCTTATTCTTATTTAAGGTGGGTGGAATATCATTGTGCACCAGGGGCATTTGGAACTCTATCTATGGTTTTGAGTAGTGGCAGGTCATAATGAAAATGTGGGTGAGCATTGGTTGGGGCTAATACTGGTTGGTATCAACGTGTAAAATTGGTCAAGCTCTATGGTGTAGACTAGCTTGCAATAAAGCTCACGTCTTTGCAAAGGGGAAAAATATTCTTGCGAGTTCTAGCTGTTGCAACTCAAAGCTTTCAATCATTCTCAGTTTGATAAAGTGGTAATAGAGTTAGATTTAGCAAATCTCAAAGCGAACTATTGCAGTATATGTATTGCTAGAGATTTGAAACCCCCTGGCAAAGGAAAATTTTAGTTAAAGATCAACCATGGTGTCTGAGAACGCAGTGTATATGTAGAGGTCAGTTCTCTTCCATTTCCATGAAAATTTAAGTGCTTTGTTTCCGAGGTCGGTGGCCTTCCGTTTCCATGAAAATTTAAGTGATTTATTTCCTTTTTTGTTTTGTATGACTGTCTGATCGCTCAATTCCCAAAATTTTGATTTTTAACAGTATTCATTACTATCTATCGTTGAATGTTTAATGTCTTCCCTTTAACACTATTGTGTTAGATCAACTGCTGAGATATTTGGAGGTTCTTCAATATGTACAAAGAACGATAAATTATAGCAAATCCTTGCTACACCCACTACCAGAAGGAAGCATAAAATTGAGGATTGAGGTATAAGTAGTTCTAAGTAATCTCGAATGTGGCCCTTCAATACAGTAAATGGTATATCATATATAGATATCACTAGTTATGTCTCCTACCGCTCTCTGCTGAGTGATAAATGTGTTTCATTGATTCAATCAATTCACATGTACATATTAAGTACACATTAAGAATGAACTCTTTGTTTATTAAGTACCACCGATGGTCTATGCAGTGGGACCATTTAGCAACCTGAAAACATGTAATCTTAAATGGATATTGAATACACTATGTAGTCCGGCAGAGCAACAACCATCTAATCTTAGCTGGATATCTACCACCTTCCCTAAGTTTGGGGATTTGGTCAACGCAAAAGGAAACTTATCCGCTGGTGGTTGGATTTTAGTTTATTTGTTGTGATACCTTTGTCCCATTCGTAGTTGGATTTCATGGAATCAAATGGTGCATTAACCAACTGACCATCAACTAAAACCGCCAGGGGTTATGTATCACAACTTCCACCATGCAATTAACACCTACTCGAGATGAGCATCCAATAGAATTGAACGTGCACGTGGACATAGTGCAACACAAAGAGCTACAACCTGTACTCTTGAGAATCCAAGGACAATGATTCAGGTGCAAACTTAATTAAACAAATGCATCAAGTCATTTCTTTTGGATTGTATTTTGTGATTTTGGTGGTTTTTGATATTAAATATTCTTTATTTATTTCTATAGATTATGGATGAAAAATTTTCTCTCTAAAATTTGGGGTCTACAACTTAACCGACAACAAGATGCTAGTGCTCAAGGTGAACCTCAAACAAAAGTTTACATTCCACCCGGAAAGGTATCTCCATATTATAATCAAATGAAGGTGCATGTACCATTAGTTACTAATTCTACGGATTCCAACTTTACCAGGTGTGGATACATAGGCATTGATCAACTGAAGCAAAGTATACAAGTGAACACGTACCCAATTAATGGTAATAGCAGTTCAGATGTTTCAAGTGAACATAATTGGGGTCCTCGGATTACCGGGATAAAAAACCCAGTGGATATCTCCAACTGGTGTCACAAATACTGGAACATAGAAAGTGGTAGGAAATAATGAAGGTTATTATCCTGCTAGTGTGATAGATGAGTATAACTGTGTTGATTTTCCTACCAATTATGATCATGCCATTTTTTTTTGATAAAATCTTATAGTGATGATGATGTCCACAAGAGCATTAAATACAGAGTATGGTCAAGCACCCCCAATGGTAATAAGAGATTAGATGGGTCATATCATGATGCACAACACATAGCAGTAGGAAAGGTAGGAAGTTGTCGAATATTCTTGTTTTTCTCGGTAAGTTCTGTGTGTGATCTCTCTTGTTGTTAGTTCTACAAGTAATTTTTTTTTTCAAGGATGTCTTGCTCATGATTGACTTAACAAACATTTATCGTTTCTTTTTCCATTCTTCCCTGTATGGATCATGTGGGCTGGTGTCTCTAATGCAATCACATTGTACATGTTAATGCGAGTGGCCAGTTTTGTGGTGTAGCTGAGATGATTGGTCCTGTGGATTTCAAAAATAGGCATATCATAAAGGATGTTTCAAATTCTAATCTTTGTCACATCATTTTGGAAAACAATGAGAATAATCCTGTAACAAACAGTAGAGATACACAAGAGGTACACCTTATAAAAAATTTCCTTTCCATATTTAATGGTATGCGGTGTGTTTTCCCTTTTTTATATATAGATATGCAAAGTGTTTTCCTTTTCCTATGTAGACGTATACCATAGTTTTTTTTATCATATTTAAAGTTCTAGAGTTTTCCATAGTTCATGTGTCTCTAAAAGCCCATTTTTCTTAGTCACTAGTTTTGTTCAAGATTGTCTGGGATTTGTCAACATTTTTTCTTACATATCATGGTCTATTAATTTCTCCCAGAATGATGTTTATTGTATATCCAATACCATCAATTGATTTCTGCCACATTAATATTTCCTTACAAATGATCCATTTTCCTAGTTTCCTGTAATGTATATTCAGTTTTCATTTTGAAAGTAACCATTGTTTATGTACTGATCAAATAGGATCAGTTTACCTATATCTGCAGATTAAATATGTACAGGGTATGGAGATGCTAAATTTTTTCAAAAACTACTAGACAAAAACATCAATACTTGATGATTTCGAGTATTATGAAGACCGTGAAAAAGCTATGCGGGACAAAAAATCGAGGCTTCATACTAAACAACCACAACTATTAACACGTGTAGGGGATCAGATTGATTCAAAGAAATCCGAGGAGTATTTGCATCAATCAAATGGAAAAGTGGAAAATTCTAGTGATTTGAAGGTGATTGATTACGGTACTCCGGTGTTTCCCTCCTAGATTAGCTGGAGTGGACATCTCTTTCTGGAAAGGTAATTGAAATATTCCACTCATTTTTATGCATGCAATATTATAGCTTTTAAGTTTTAGGTCATGTTTCACTCATGCGACGTCAGAAGTTACCCCAACATAAATAAGATAGATTGCTTTTAAGTCTAATATAGCTCTTACTCTTCCCCAAAGCAAAGTAGCGAAATCGAAGGCCTGCCAACTTCATGTTTAGGGTAATCAATATTTGAGTTGTTGCAAGGGATTGCCTAATGAATTGGCTTGAAAGTAGTAGTAGAATCCCATTATCTCCTCTCCTCCTATGTGAATTGTGAGATTGGACTCCTAGTAAAACCATAGGTCTGTGATTGAGGAATGAGCATTCAAGTTTCTCAGATGAAGTCATTTTTAGAAATGAGCTAATAAATAGGTGATTTTACTTTAAGCGCAACCTTCCCGTGGGTTCATCTATTCACCATTACGACAACAAGAGGATGGTCGATACATGGCATATGAGCCCCAATTTCCGAGACTGTAGCTAAACTCCTAGCTAAACCAATCAATCCAATGGGCAGAAGCTACAAAGGCTTGGGCCTTTTTCATAAGCTAGCTTGGATATATTATTATTTGTATTTGAAAATATCCCATTCAATTCAACTTATGATGTGTCAGGCATTGTGTATTGAAAATGAAATATATCGAAATCAATTAAGAAATAGTCATCACTACATATAAAACAATCACCAATATGCAAAAAGCTTTTCTGCAAGGCATCAATATGCACAAAGTGAACTTTTCTGCAGTACATCAATATGCACAAAGTATTTTGACAGGGACATAGCCACTCAACTTATGATGTGTCAGGCATTGTGTATTGAAAATGAAATATATCGAAATCAATTAAGAAATAGTCATCACTACATACAAAACAATCACCAATATGCAAAAAGTTTTTCTGCAAGGCATCAATATGCACAAAGTGAACTTTTCTGCAGTACATCAATATGCACAAAGTGTTTTGACAGGGACATAGCCACTCAACTTATGATGTGTCAGGCATTGTGTATTGAAAATGAAATATATCGAAATCAATTAAGAAATAGTCATCACTACATACAAAACAATCACTAATATGCAAAAATCTTTTCTGCAAGGCATCAATATGCACAAAGTGAACTTTTCTGCAGTACATCAATATGCACAAAGTGTTTTGACAGGGACATAGCCACTCAACTTATGATGTGTCAGGCATTGTGTACTGAAAATGAAATATATCGAAATCAATTAAGAAATAATCATCACTACATACAAAACAATCACTAATATGCAAAAAGTTTTTCTGCAAGGCATCAATATGCACAAAGTGAACTTTTCTGCAGTACATTAATATGCACAAAGTGTTTTGACAGGGACATAGCCACTCAACTTATGATGTGTCAGGCATTGTGTATTGAAAATGAAATATATAGAAATCAATTAAGAAATAGTCATCACTACATACAAAACAATCACTAATATGCAAAAAGCTTTTCTGCAAGGCATCAATATGCACAAAGTGAACTTTTCTGCAGTACATCAATATGCACAAAGTGTTTTGACAGGGACATAGCCACTGCAGTGGCACCTGTTTTAAATACTCTTTGTAATTTAAAAATTACGAGAGAATGCTTTAACCATGAATGCCATTTATAAATGTTTCCAAATGCTTTAATCATGAATGATATTTATAAATGTTTCCAAAGGATGTAAAAATGACAAAATAAACGTTTTGATATTAAAACTTATTATTATTATTTTAACAGAAACAATTAGTGATTTTATTATAAAAGGGGCTATGCAGAGGTAAAAACAACTAGAGTATACAAAAATTCAAAATTTCCTTGAGTCTACAACAGATAGTGGGCCTTACTAGTCCTTAGTGGGAACATATCCTCAACAGTTTTACATAAAGACTACAATTATCCTTCCAGGTATAGAGTTTTACATATGAGAAAAGAAAAAACACAAATTTTTACTGGAAAAAAAACATGAACTAATTGAGCTTCAACTCAGTGTCAATCATTGCTTGGATGTCCTCTCGGATGTCTTGTCTGGGCTAGAGAAGCATGGGTTGTATAACTTCACAGGAAGCTTTCGAACATTTAGAGGGAATTGGATTATGTTGCATTGAGACGCCTGGTTGATTGCGTTGGATAGCCCTATTGAGAGATTGGATCTGATCAGTATGTTTGTTGACCTTTCAGAGGACAATTTCCATTTTCTTGTCCCTCCTTTCTTCCCTGTCATGTTGAATTTGTTCCATTTGGGCATTGGAAGCACAGAGAGACATCGGCTCTAGTTGTTGCATCTTCATTTTTCTCTTCATATCTTCCATTCTGCAGTGGTTGTAATTACACAAAGGATGGCTCTTGTGCCACATAATTGAATTCAGGCAGGGGCTAACTGCTTTGGACCAAGAACGAAGGCATCCAATAAAACCGTCGAGATAGGAGGGAGAGAAAATACCAAGAAAATCCCAATTGTGACCCGTTTCATTATCATTGTCATGAATATATGCACGGTTCTTGTGATCCAGGTGGATATTGGTGGCCACCCACCTATTCCACTGGCTCAAAGCACAACTTTCCATTTTGGCATTTTTTCTACACTTTTTGGGTCCTGAACTTTCGGGGCTATTTGAGGCCCTGAACAATGTTTTTTGGGCACAAAAACACCTAGACAATAGCCAAAGGCATAGTCTGGGTTGACCAAAATGTGTACTTCTCGGCTATACCTTTCCAATAGGCTATCGAGCGCGCCAAACGAAGATCATATGCAAAAGTTACGACCCCATATCAATGGTATCAGAGCGGTCTGTTCTTTATTTGTTTCTCTGTGCATGTCCCTAATAAGGTCAGGGTATAAGGAATTGGGACTCGCCTTTGCAGGACCGTCCTCGCAGACCCCGACGACCTCCCATGGCGGAAGAAAAGAGAGATAATGGAGCATGAGATCCTTTTAAAATGTTGTTTGAGGAAGCCATCATGCGACAAAGGAACAATATGATGGATAATTTTGCACATATCCTTAGACGACTACCAACATCCAACGCATATCTAAGTGACTTGCTTAAGTGAAGACATATTAACAACATCATTGATAAAGGTATATATAAGAGACAAAAGATCAACTTTTGATTCGATCAAAGCATCAACAAAATGTAACTATTTAACTGTATCCAATGTAGAATTACTTGAAGTCCCTTGAATGAGTTGTTTCATTTTATTTTTTTAGGATTTTTGCCAAAACATGGAAATTGAGATCTGAATTTAGATCATCTTGGCAATAAGTGCTTTAAGTTATCTATAAACTATAACTTAAGAAAGTTTATTATAATATTAAATATTGAACCTAATATATATATATATATATATATATATATATATATATATTTAATTTATTCATTAAAATTTACAATTCATTATTTTGAAGCTTTAAAATTCAAAAATTTAAATTATACAAAACTTATAAAGGTTAATCATTTTTAAATTCTAAATATTTTAATCTTCAAATAATAATAAAAATTGAAATGAAAAAATACCTTTTATTTTTTATGAGTATGAATCCGTAATATAAATATTATTACAAGTACTACAACAACCCAACTATGAAATATCTATTACAAGGCTTACAACAACCCAAATATGATCTAGCCCGCTAACAATAGGGGATAACCATTGCAATCCCTTCCATTGGTTCATGTGGGGATACTACTTTGGCCATATCTAACACAAATTAGGTTCATATACATATAATATCTATAGCTTGACCAATGTACAAAGTGGGAACATACACCTATAAGTGTGGGACCCTTCAATCCATGGGAAATTGGCGACTTAGGTGCTATCTCCTATAATAGGAACAAGCTTGACAATACCATGAGAACATAGTAAGGACAACAATTGTGAAGATATATGCAGTATGATTGTGAAGCTTTATGGATTCAAATAATGAGTTGAATAAGTTTAACAAGGAATTACATGCACATCTACTATTTAGCAAAGTTTAACAAATTAAACCACATAATGCACACTATGTAGAGTAATTTAAATAATTAAAAAGATAAATATAATTGGTGTTATTATTTATCTATGTATGACTCAGTAATAAAGAAAAGATATTAAAATCCAAAAATGTTGAAGTACACAATCTCCATAAAATGTTAAATATATTCAATCTATTACTTGTGGAAATCTTGTACAAAATTTGAGAAAAATATTGCAATGTTGTGGAGAAGCATTTTAATCTTAAGTCATGTATGGGAAGAACTATAGAGTTGATATCTCTTTGACACAAAGAAATCCAATAATTTGTATTTTATTTTCTTCCCATTGTTAAGAAAAACTATAGGTCTATATAAGTACATATTTATACAAGAGTGGAGGATCCCTAGATTAATCAAGGTAGTCTCTAGTGATCAACCTTGTGCACATTGAATGAGTATGATCATTGACTCACTCCTTAAAATCAAATTGATCTTGGCATGCACTAACTTGGTTAAACTTGATCATCGGTGCATAGCCTAGGTTGACCTAATCCACTTTGGTTACTTACGATGGAATCCATGTAGTCCTTCTAAGCTATGATGTGACATATATGTAGTCTATTGAGTTATTAATGAGGTGGCATATTGTGTTGTATGATCAATTAACACCAAGAAAGTCTAGCACAAGCATTGATATTCTAGTTATATTCATGCAGGTAAGTTTAAATAACGTGAAAAAATACTTACATTGGTCACACAAGAAAAATATGATGAAATAAGTGATACAAAATGATAGGCATAATGTTTTTTTTTTTGTTTGTTAGTTTGTCCGTGACTTGTGGGACTAACCTGTGGCTAAGAAACCACGACTCAGGGGCATCTAAGCCGTCAAAATCACTCGGGGATCACACCCAGCTTGAGCCACACCAACCCTTAACATGGTTGGATTTTTTTGTCCCCGCAAGTTTCGAACCGGTGACTTTAACATCATGGAGTGCCTTAACAACACACTCCGTCACCGACTGTCCTACACCTCGGGGACTTCAAAAGTTGAATGACATAGGGGTGGACTTTGATCCACTTATGTGTGCATGAGTCACAATATCATTTAATAAAATATCTCTGGGTGCAACCACACATTCGACCACTACCTCAAGGTGCCCCCATGGCTTCAGGTTAGGCCCTCACGAGAATTGAACCTTGCCCAACGGTGAAAAACTCCTCGCTTTCCACCATTGGATCCAACCCCTTTGGGAATAATGTTGGTATGGTGCAACCAAACATTTTAAATGTTTTACTTGGTCCCCATTCTAGTTGGTTGCATGCATAGGTCAGTTGTCCCCCATTGAAAAAGGGTCCCCATTCCATCGAGAGTGGAGTCATTTGTCCCTATTTCATTGAAATGTTTTGTTGAAGAAGACCACCATGGCAATGTAGAACAATGAAGAAACTTCCTTTTCATTTAATTGTGTGAAATAATTAGCTACTTGTGTGAACTAACTTTCTTTAATAATTTAGAAGAGTTGAGTAGTTTTATCACATGTTTTGGTCAAACTATGTAGGTGCACTAAACTCAGGATCTATCTCGATCAAAGATTTAGATTGTGAAATTATCTGCTCAATAAGTGGAGGACTGTAGGGTTAGAACAACTCAATACTGAGAATTGGATGCATCCTAAGCTATGGTGGCATATTGAGCTTAAATTCATTATCTCTATATTTCTTGATGATGGTGTATGGATTGTTTTTCAATGGCTTAAGCATATAATGTAGAGCCTTGAACCTTTCTTTTTTAATATGAATACATGTGTTATCCCATCTAAAAAATTATGTGGGACATTGTCCTTGGCGTGATGTTACTAGTTTTATTGATTATTTGTGATAGAATGACATCAACTCATTGTTATACATTTTGAATTTGTTTAATGAACCATGTTTCACCAAAGACCTCTTTTTGCGATGATACAAAAGTGCATACAACTTGTGGTGATAGATAATCCATGTCAAAGGGAATTATAGATTGAATTCCAAAACAAACTTCAATTACGCTGCATTGAGTACACTTTTGTTAATATTTGTTGAATGACGACAAGGTTTTCATATCAACTATGGGGTGGCAATAATTGTACATGCACAATAAATGCACAAGTGTCCTAGTCACAAATTTGGTCTATCTTTCTATTTATGGATGAATGGCTATTGACATGTCAAGCCTTGTGTCTAACATACTCTAAAAACTCTTTCTAGAAGTTGGAAATGAATTTAGGATCGGTGTCTAATACAATGTATATGAGAAACCTAAACTTGATTCAAATATTCACAAGAAGAGTTTCTTTTGTAAACTAAAGTGAATCGATGTTTTCACATGGTACAAAGGTGGTATGTCTAGAAGTTGGAAATGAATTTAGGATCTTTGTCTAATACAATGTATATGAGAAACCTAAACTTGATTCAAATATTCACAAGAAGAGTTTCTTTTGTAAACTAAAGTGATTTGATGTTTTCACATGGTACAAAGGTGGTATTTCTAGAAGTTTGGAAATGAATTTAAGATCTTTGTCTAATACAATGTATATGAGAAACCTAAAATTGATTCAAATTTTCACAAGAAGAGTTTTTTTTGTGAACTATAGTGAGTCGATGTTTTCACATGGTACAAGGATTGCCACCTTTGGGAACCAATAAAAAATCATAAATGTTACATCATGACTTTGGCATATCATCTATAGTCTTAGAAAAAAGTCCATGTAGACAAATTCCTATGGCACTTACAAATGGATAGAGATTTATAAAGTTATTATTTCCTATTGGCCAATCTTGTAATGGCACAAGCAACACATCCTTTACTATATTTTTCCACATGTGCATGTAATTGATGCCAATAAAAGTACTTCTACAAAACTAGTAAGGTCTTGTGGAAATTGAAATGACCTATTGAATAATGTGTCACTTAGAAGAGTGTCATGCTTGGGTCTTGTTGATACCCATAATTTTCCAAGGTGGTAAAATAAGCTGTGTGCTAGTAGGAGTCAATGTGATTTTTTTCTGGGATGAGATATGAATGTATTTATACAAACTCACCATCAAAATATACTGTTGTTTTCAATTGTGTGTTTTTTGTTCGCTAGTGTCTCATATATTTAAAAGTGCACTCACTAGTGGTCTATTTAAGTGATCAATTAGTGTTTTATATATTCAAAAGTGCACTCATTAGCAATCTATTCAAGTGATCAATTTGTGTAGTTAGATAATAGTATTTGTTCTTTATCACTAGATGAAATTGTTGTAGGCATCTCATCCACTTTAATTAGCATACACTCTACACTTTTATTTATGTTTGTAAAAGTTGTAAAGGTTTATTGTTAGAATCAATATTTATCTTCTTACACGATTTGTAATGTCTCCATTGCTTGATAACTTGAATGATCACATAGAGCTCTCAATCATGAGTTGAGTAATTCCTAACAACACCATTTAAGGTTTTAGATTGATATACAACTCTGTGTCCATGTTGAAGAAGAATAGCTTAGAGTGCACACTCTACAACATCTTGAGTGGACCTAATGGTTAAGAATATGTGTTTCCTCCTTGGAGGTCTTGAATCTGGAGGGGGGTAAGGTATGCACACCTCCATAGACTAAGATAAAAATTATTGAATGAAGGGAGTCCCTTGTCCGAAAAACAAGAGGTTCTCGTGTCCCACAAACAAGGGTCTCTTATACATCAATTTGGTGTCTGGCTAGATCGTGGCCTTAAAATTAGATTATTATTTTATCTATTTGGATTTTAAAAGATTGGTATATGCCAGGGAGAAAAATTACTAATATTGTGCATAGTTTTCACTTAAATTCTCTTAATTCCTTACTATTTCCCTATACCCCATTTGAACACAAATTTCTTAATGTTTTTGCACAAGAGTTCATGAAGAGGGTGTGGGACATGAGAGAATCCAAAACAAATTGTTTATGAAAACTTGTCAAGCTAAGAAAATTTCTTAGTTTGTTGATGTTGGTTGGAGTATGCTAGTCACAAATTCCATGTACATATCCATGTGCACAATTGTGTCATTAATAATGAATCCAAGATTCTTGACATGATTCATGGTGAATTCACTTTTCTCTTAAATGGGTAAAGTTTGTGGTTATTTAATGTATTAAGAACTAGGGAAATGTGTTGGAGGTGTCCACACCATGTCCAAGAATTCCATCCATATAAACTATAACAATTTTACCAGTGTATGGTCAATGTAGATCATCAATCAAAAGGCACATTGAAGTTGTTATCACATTGATTAAGTCGATAACATCACCAACCACTCATACAACCAATACTTATATATGAACTTATCCTTCTAAACATCCAAAGGGTCTACATAAATCATATGATAGCTAGACTTCAAGTCAATTTTAATAAAGAATTGTGTTGCATTTAGTGTGTCCAAAAGATCAACAATGTGGTGGATTGGGTACATATTCTTCATTGTGATCTTCTCGAGGGTGTGGTAGTTTATGCATAATCATTAGTGTATTGAGTGTGAGAATAATGGAGATTCACACAATGAGAAGTACTTGATTGAATATATCCCTTGTGTAAGAGATCTTGTATTTATCATTGAATTTTTCATTCTTTGCGAAATATTTGTGACATATGGGTCTGTTAGGTATTAAATTATGCTTCAAGAATAAAGTCAATATGATGTTAAACCTTGAAATGCAATAGAATTCCTATAAGATCCTAAAAAATATGTATGGATTACTCTAGAATCTTATTCATATACATTTTTGCATAGACTATCCAATAGAGGAGATTTGTATTAGTACTATAGACTTTTGTGTGCCTATTAGTTGGATGGTCAACATAAGGAATTTTATGTGTATGGTTAATCAATTTTCAACATTTCTTTGAAAAAATTAAAGAATGTTTAAGCTATGATTTAATTCAAGAACATAGAATAGTCTCCCTTTAATGTTGAGGGTAACACTCTAACGACATAGTTTATATATACCAAAGAACTTCTGCAAATAAGGATAAACAACGTCACATCACAAATGTATAAAGGCGTAACATAATAGATGAATTATCCTTCCATGGATAGATAGTGTAACAAAACCTACATTATTGTGTTTTGCATTACTATTTAATTGAATTGAGGCATCCAATTTTGTACGGTTGTAGGTGGGGTATGGCTACACGTTTGAGTTACTAAATGGTCATTGAGGAGATCCAATTTTTTTAACTCCTATTGTCAACGATGTGATGCAGAGGCTTTTAATTTAACCACATTTGAATATGAAACAAATTCTTCTTTTCTTCCTCTAATTCGATAGTGCTTGAGCAAACAAGGTTTATATGGATTGTGAGACAATGAAACTAGAAGAATTTGGCTTAGAAGTTGCTACTTGCTTCCCTTAACGTTATGTTAGGGATAAAAAACTTGCATCAAATAATCTTCTCACATATGTAACTTACCATTGAAGTGTGAGGTCATATTGTGTGTTTCGCACCATTTCCCACTCTACTTATGTTTCTTGTGTTATTGGTGATGACTTTCATGGGATTCTTTTGATGAATAAGATTATTCTTGAGACTACATAGTGTTTCTTTGGTTGTGATTCTAATGTTTATGCTTTGATTACTTATTGCCATTTTTAGAATTACTTTGTTGATTACATTAGTCACTCGAAAAATTCATGAAACTTTTGGATTTATGCTTCTACTCAACATTATATGAAAATCTATGTGCATCAACATGTATTCATAGAGAGTATTTCAAACTTGAAATTAATTTAATAATGCAATCCATTTTGGTACCCAAGAACAAGGTTGTGTTCTTCCTCTTTAACATGTAAATGATCCATAATTGCATGGAACTTTTTTGTGTAGTCATCGAGTGACTAATCAAAACACTAGTAAAATTAATACCACTTCATGTATTGATCTTTACATACCTCTATGGGTAAAACTTGTCATGCATTTCCTTCATTAAATTGCTCCATGTAGTAATGGGCTCACCACACTCTTCATAATGTTGGTTGTGGGCTTCCCACCAAAACTTTAAAGTTAAGGACATTTTCATGGTCACAAACTTTGGCTTCTCTCCATCATTGAAGTCATCAACTTCAAGGTAGGTCTATAGTGAACTAAATTTCTCATCAAATGCTTTATCATGAATCTTTCCTTTGAACATGGGAATGTTACAATTGATATTCACATTGAAAAAATTCCACCACCACATATGCCTTGTTACCCCCTCACTTCTAGGGGTAACTAGATGAGATTTTTCTCCATGATGCACATTCCAGACAACAATTTCGGTGAATCCATTCTAGACTCTCCACGGACAATTGCCCACAGATGATTTCCATTACATGATCAAATCAACTCACTCATGCGACATGATGCATTACACATTCAGGTACATTGTTCTAAAACTTCATATCGAGTGATAATGTCAATACTTGAGGTATGAAAATGGTGATCATGGTTTGAATTAGATAATGAATCATAATGCTTTAAATTTATGCTTTTTTCCTTGCCTCAACTTGGTGGTCATCATCATCTTATATTCGAGTGTTATCATTCTTGGGAAAAGTTTTACTACTGGGTAACCTTAATGGGGGTAACATGTCCATATCCCTTACCATGAATAACATATTCCATCCATGCCTTATCAATTGTTCTTTCTTTCGGTTTGGTTGTTACATGTATCCCAAAAAGGTTAGTGCTTCAAAATCCAATGAGAAGAAGAGGCTTGAATGCTTGAGGTTGATGCAACTTTATAAAAAAATAATATAGAAAGGGACAAAGCCCTAATTCAAAATGCAAGGAAAAGAAACAAACAAGAAAATCAAAGTATTAAAAACCAAGAAAGAAAGAAGCATGAGATCTACCCCCTCGCTAAGAATGAATGCATATCCTACAAAAGGACTTAGAAAATCAAATGTTAAAATCCAAAAAAGATTAAATCTGTAAAGAAAAAGGAAAACAAGGGGTTTGGAAAGACACAATGCCAAGGAAAGGGTACCTCATTGCCTAAGTGATCCCTCTACAAAGGCGCTCTTGAGGATGACTATCATACATGGACTCACATGTCAATGACATCCACCCCATGAAGTAAACTGTGAGTAAACTCCAATCCATACCACATACCATTGCACATACTCCTTGATGGGTTCCTTGGGACATACTTCTTAGCCTAGGTACTAGCACACCTAACATGGGGTAATAAAGATCTTCTCATACATAGAATTGGAAAATTGTATAACTTTGTAAGTTGGTGTGAAGTTTGAAGAGGATACTTTGTGAGATCTATATAATGGATTTTGTATTGACATGACTCACTTTATGTGTTGTGTTTGGATTGTGTACCTTGTCTCATGTCCCTATGATGCATTGGACCACATGCACCCCTCCTCAAGGATTTCACATAGCCATGTTATCTCCATCATTGAAGTCATCAACTTCAAGGTAGGTCTACAGTGAACTAAATTAATCATCAAATGCTTTCTCATGAATCTTTCCTTTGAACATGGGAATGTTACAATTGATATTCACATTGAAAAAATTCCACCACCGCATATGCCTTGTTACCCCCTCAGTTGTAGGGATAACTAGATGCGATTTTTCTCCATGATCCACACTCCAGACAACAATTTCGGTGATGCCATTCTAGACTCTCCACAGACAATTTCCCACAGATGTTTTCCATTACATGCTCAACTCAACTCACTCATGTGACATGATGCATTACACATTTAGGTACATTGTTCTAAAACTTCATATCGAGTGATAATGTCAATACTTGAGGTATGAAAATGGTGATCATGGGTTGAATTGGATAATGAATCATGATGCTTTAAATTTATACTTTTTTCCTTGTCTCAACTTGGTGGTCATCATCATCTTCTATTCAAGTGTTGTCATTCTTGGGAAAAGTTGTACTATTGGGTAGCCTTAATGGGGGTAACATGTCCATATCCCTTACCATGAATAACATATTCCATCTATGCCTTATCAATTGTCCTTTCTTTTGTTTTGGTTGTTACATGTATCCCAAAAAGGTTTGTTCTTCATAATCCAATGAGAAGAAGATGCTTGAATGCTCAAGGTTGACACAACTTTATAAAAAAGTGATATAGAAAGAGATAAATCCTTATTTCAAAATGAAAGGAAAAGAAACAAACAAGAAAATCAAAGTATTAAAAACGAAGAAATAAATAAGCATGAGCTCTACCCCCTCTCTAAGAGGCCATCACCCTAAGTCCTATGCACTGAATGCATATCCTACAAAAGGACTTAGCAAATCAAATGTTAAAATCCAAAAAAGATTAAATCTATAAAGAAAAAGGAAAACATGGGGTTTCGAAAGACACAGTTCCAAGGAAAGGGTACCTCATTGCCTAAGTGCTCCCTCTACAAAGGCACTCATGAGGATGAATATCATACATGGCCTCACATATCAATGACATACACCCCATGAACTAAACTGTGAGTAAACCCCAATCCATACCACATACCATTGCACATACTCCTTCATGGGTTCCTTAGGACATACTTCTTAGCCTAGGTACTAGCACACATAACATGGGGTAATAAATATCTTCTCATACCTATACTTGGAAAATTGTATAACTTTGTAAGTTGGTGTGAAGTTTGAAGAGGATACTTTGTGAGATCTATCTAATGGATTTTTTATTGACATAACTCACTTTATATGTTGTGTTTGGATTGTATACCTTGCCTCATGTCCTTATGATGCATTGGACCACATGTGCCCCTCCTTAAGGATTTCACATAACCACATTATTGGTTGACACTTGGATCCTTTGGAGGCTATCGAGGGGATACTAGCACATTTTTATGGAGGCTTTCCCCACCACTCGATTGATGATGTTCCACCTTCTCTAGAGGACGTTGGACCCTTTTATGAGGACATTTCACTTGGAGAGAGGATGTGGTACCTTTTCATTAATGATGGTACCTCTTGATTTTGGGAAATTTCACTTAGATGATGGGGCTTCTTGATGATGGTATGACACTTTTTTATGAGACATCGCACTCTTTGGATGACAAGGTACCTCTTGGAGACGAAACATTGCACACTTTAATGGAAGTGTTTCACTTTTGTGTTATATCTCTCATAAAAATAGAGAAGCATTTCTCATTTTGTAAATTATTGCTACTTGTGGAGATTTATCACTACTTGTTCTCTCTCATGAAGAATGCTATGGATGGTTAGTTAGAGCAATTTTTGGAGGAATTCTCGTGGATTCTCCTTTTATTTAGTAAGTGGTCTCTTTTATCTTGTGGATATGTTTATGAAGGCATTTAAGTGTAATGCTTATTCTTTAGTTTTGGATTAGAATTATCTTGAATTATTCTTGAACAAACCCTTCTTGTCAAAACCCTTGTAAGGTGACTAGTGGAGGACCTTCCCTTGATTTATCCCTTATCATTTAGGAGGATCTCCTAATGTTAGCAGTGGACAACATCTAAGTATCACCTTAAAGGAAATCCACACATTTCTCTCTAGAGGGATCCTTGATTGACCCCATATGCCCAAAACAAATGGTAGGCACTAGTCTTTTTCTCCCAATAGTCAATCATAAATGTTGAAAGTTACTTTCTTTTACTGTTTAAGAGTTAAATTTAGGGTTTTATTGCAGAAAATTGTCATTTCCAACCAGAAAGACTCAAACGTTTTGGGTATTTAGGCATATTATTGACCTAAATTAATTATTGATACCCTAGTTTATATTTCCAAAGTGTTATATCTGCCATCTAGGATTTTAGGGTTGTTTACACTTCTTTAAATTTTTGAATTGGTTTGTAATTAAAACCCTAATTTTATCTAATCTTTTAGCCCTCTTATTTACTGAATTATTACATGTTCTAGGGTTGTTTATTTTTTGTTGCAATAATTAATTGTTATTTTTTTGTAATTGTATTTATGTTTAAACAATTCTACAACAGCCCTATACTTTTTCTTTATTTCTAGTGTTTGGGGATCCTATTAAGCCTATACTTGAATTGGAAAACCTATCAATTTGACATAGATCCTCTTTACTTTAAATCTAGAAATTGTCTTTTCATAACACCTCATTAATCTTTGCAAATCCTTTTCATTGGTGGTAGTTTCAGTAGTCACCCCAAGGGGCCCTAGACTTGATTGTGTCTTGTCTAGGGATTCTTGGAGGCTACTAGGGAAGCCTCCCTTGTGTTGGATACTATTCCTTCATTAAAAAGAGGGAATGTTTTTCCTAGGTGATAATGGTCACATTTTCAATGTTCCACTACTCTTACTGCCTTGTGAAGGCTTTGCACTTGATCGTAGATTATGTGGTAACATTTTGGTGTCATTGTTGGGGAAAATTCAATCATTCTTCTTGGAAATATGAAGTCTATGTTTCAACATTAATTGATGAGTATACATCAAAACCTAACCTAATTTTACTCATTTTGCGACTCTATTGAGGGAAGAAGCCCTTTTCCATATGCAAAATTTGAACACCCTATGAAGCAAGCATTATTGTAAAGGCATTGGAGATTCACCTTTGCGAGTCCACACATATGTTTTAAGGTGTCATCCTATTTTCAGATTTTGTATAAATTTTCATATTATCAAATGGAGGAACCATGGCACCATGGGAAATTCACGAATTCTATCCTCCTCTTGATATTAATGATATTTTGGGATACCCAAATAAGCTTCCTCCAAAATGGGAAAAAAGTATTCCGAATTTTATTGGTGATTCTCTTTGTGTTATTCCACATATCTCACCATTCCTTGACTATGTTTCAAATATTAATGAAAGACATGAGGATGTTCTAGTAAGATTTTTTTATATATTATTTGGTAGTAGATCAACTAAGATGGGTCAAGCATTGCATTGGCCCAAGGAAAACAACTTATTTTTCATGTTTGACCTGAGTCCTTGTCAAATATTAGGGCCCTCGCTCTCAAGAGTATGAAGGGATTTTTGAACACCTTATGAAAACCATGGAAGAATATGAAGAAGCATCCCTCAATATTATGAAGAATCAATCACAACTACAACATATTGATGATGATTTTTATGATGTTCCCATGCTAGAGCAACAACTATGTCTTGATCCCATACATGAATATTTTGATGAAAAATTTGAAGATAAAAAACCTCAAGACTTCATTGAAGAACAGAAACATGAATACAATATTCATGAAGGAAGTTACCAAAATAATGAAGAAGAGCAAGAGCCACTTCATGAATCCAGTGAAGAAGAAGACCTCGATGAAGCATATTATGTTGAAGATAAAGTCTACGAAGAAGACCATATTGAAGAGAGCACTCCTCTTCACGAAGATGAGAAATTGGTATTTGTTCCTCCATTTAATGAATCCATGCTTCCTTCCCTCATTCACATGAAGACGAGGGTTTGGTAAGTTATAATATTTCCAAGTTTTTGCTTCCTATGATGCGTCCTTTGATGATTTGGAAAGTGAAGAGTTTTTATAGAAACCCTTGGATTTGGTAATTTTTTCATTTGATTAAGAACATAAAAACAATGTGATTGAACATATTGATGATATTATTCATATTGAGAGACATGAATGGGATATGAGTTGTTTTAATTTTGATGGGGATCCCATTTATGATACCGATGATGACTCTAGAGTCAAGAGTGTCCTTCTCATGCAAATTTCCAACCATATTCTATGGGGTATGATACATATCCCTTTGAGTACTTGGAGCTATTTTATGAAGAAAATTTTCAACCACCTCTATGCGCAAATTTTGGTGAACATTCATGTGACAAATATTCATTAGAGCACTCTTATGAGGTTGTGATTCACCAAGGGCAACACAAATTTCATGGTAGAAATTTCCATCCATATTTTTCTGCATATTGTCTTCAATATATCCTCCTCTAGCAGGAGCCCATAGCCTCCAAGAAGAAATACAGAGAATCCAAACACTTCTAATAAGGGGAAAGAGAAAGCACACGTTGTATGTTGAAGGAAGGAGACATTTGAAAGCCTCAATCAATTCTAAGAAGAGGAGACTATGTCAGCTTCTCATAAAAGAAGATATTATTTCCTATCGAGCAACATATCTATTTGAGGTGGAAAATTTTAATATCACATGCAGATTTGGACCAAACAACATATTCAAATCAATTGGAGGAAAACACGGGAAGGAAATCTTACCTACAAATAGCCAATATCCAAGTTGGAAGAAATACACTCTGGGAAACAACATATCATTTAGTAGGTCATTGGAGTAGGGTTAACCTTCAAAAGGTTAAATAAATGATTGTTCTCTCTTTGATTATTAAGGGGATGGGATCTCAAAAATAAGATTTCTCTAAAACAAAGGGGATTTCTATAACCAACATATCAATTATGAAGAGGAAGAGGAAACTGACAATGTCATCTAATTGAAAACTAATAAAATACCCCCTAGGTTATCTCTATTGGAATCCATGTTTGATTCAAGTGACACTTCCACTTTTGCACCCAATAAAAACAATGAATAAGTTTGGAAGTTGCAAGAAGCCACCCCCATAAACTTAGGAACTAGAGAATATCTAAAGTGGGTTTATGTAGGATCACAATGTTCTCCTAGTGATATTTCCAAGTTTACCAAGCTCTTATTAGAGTTAAATGATGTTTTTCCATGGTCTTACAAAGACCTCAAAGTCTTTAATATGGAGTGGATTGTGCATGTCATACCCATAATCCTATATTAAAATCCTTTTTGAAAGAAACTATGAAAGAATAACCTTGCTTTACAACAAACCATTAGAGGCAAATCAAATAAGATGGAAGTTGCAAGAGTAATTTGTCATGTTCAATACTCTTGGTGGCAGTCCGACTTAGTGCCAATTTGGAAGAGAAAATACAATCAACTATGTGTCATTTGTGGACACTTGAATAAAGTGTCCTTGAAAGATATCTATACTATCCCTCCCATGGAGGAAATCCTCCAACAAGTCTCTGAACCCCAAATGATGTTTTTGTTAGATGGATTCTTAGGTTAAAATTAGATAGCCTTCAAGCTCACTGATAGTAATACAACTACTTTCACCACTCATTGGAGCACATACACTTACCACAATATGCCTTTTGATTAGAATGATGTTGTAAGTACTTTCTAGCATGCCATGGAGATTTCTTTTAGAGGTTTGATGGGGAATTCATTATAGTTTATTTTTATGATATTTTCTAAAGAATGAGGAAACCATTTTGACCACCTTAGATAAGTCTTCCTTAGGTGTCCCAAGTTAAACATACTGCTAAATCTTAAGAAGACTACTTTAAATATTACTAAAGGGAAACGTATGGGTCACATTCTGTCTCAAGAGGGTGTTAAATATTGATTCTAAGATGGTGATAGCACTCAAGGGTCTACTTTTACGTACCATTAGAAATGAAATGTAATCTTTCTTTGGAAAGATCAACTTCTTGAGATACTTCATTCTTAATTTCGCCCAAGTTGTTATACATTTAACTCAGCTAATGAAGAAGGACATTAAGTTTAAATGGGATCCTCCAACATGTCAAGTTTTTTAATCCATCAAAATTGCAATCTCTTATGCACCTCTATTTATTATCTCTAACAATTCCAAAGACTTTGTTATACACGCTAACTCCTTATAGCAGACCATTTCCTCAATATTATATCAGAAATATGATGAATAAAACCTAAGATCAATCACTTATATAAGCCAAAATCCAAAGACATGTCAAATAAACTATTCTCAATTGGAAAAGCATGGCTACTCCTTGTACAAAGCCTTGGAATCATAGTTTAAACATTACATCTAAGGCCACAAAGTTCAATTTTTTGTGTCTACATCTCTCTTGGCCACTGCATTGAATCTAATCGAACTATTGAATGATCTAAATGGATTATGTGCATGCATGAATATGATATGGAAAGCAAGGCAATGGAAACCATAAAGGGAACTTAGCTGGATAAATTTCTAACTAAGTCAGATGCCTCGGTCATTGTTGAACCACCCTTGATAGATGACTTAATTGCTTGTGAATCTTTGGCTAACACAATTAAGTTGACCATGTAACCATGGTATGAACCTATCATTTATTTTTTAAGCAATGGTGTATGTCCATTGGAGATGGAAACTAAGGCCAAGAAAAACTTCACTCACAAGTATCTCGATAGGTCTTACAAGAGAAAATTGTTTATCGAAGAGGTTTAAATGGAGTGTTATCACGTTGCCTTATCATGGACCAAGCCCAAATGGCCCTTGAACAATGTCATTCTAGGGTATATGGTAGCCATTTTTAAACCAAAACCATTGAATCTAAATTTACTACATGTTGGTTATTATTGGTATTTCTTTCATTGAGATGCCCATTTATTAGTTCAAAAGTGTGAAGCATGCCAACACTTCATCGAGAAACAAAAATTATCTACCATGTGTCTCAGACCTACTGTCTTCCTGATTTTTTGTTGTTGCAAACTTTAGTTTCTCCCATGTCTGTTCGATATTTGAGGTCATGTGGAATTTCCTTTCCTTGGCCACCATGGATTTTCCAACCCACCCATACTACAACCAAACTATGCCTCTTCACTTAAGGTTTGTCCATAACTTCACCTTAACCTACAAAATTTCAAATGAAACTATGTCCTACTCAACCAAGTTCATTCAATGGTGGGAACACATCCAAGCATGGCCTTTAAAACATCCCAACAATACTTATACTTAGCCAACACAATATATTGTAAGGAACATAACATTCATCCAAGTAAAGAGACTAAAACATGCTTGTATAGGCGACATCCAAGGCAGATGTCATAACTTTATTATATGAAGAATGTTATATATATAATAAAGGGAGTTGTATCGTTATACCTACAACCCTATTACATATGTGTAATGAGTCTAAGGTAATATTTTCTTCCTATTGTCCAACAAACTTGCACAATCCAACCCTTGAAGCAACCACATACATGCCTCTTGCAGGTCATGTATTTTTCTTCTTCTCACTGAACTAGCGCTATTTCACCCTATTGTTCCAACCCCGAACTTAACACAATCATAAATAGCCTTTACACTCTTGGTGAATGTTCAATGGATGAATAATTTATGCCTTAGCACATTTCAAGTGTTCACTATTTATACAATACTTGTTTTGCACTTACAAGCCCCTCCAAGCCTAAGTGGATCCAGGTGCCCACATCACCAAACTTAATTGTGTTGAATGGTGCATATGCCCCCTACATGAATTATATGTCAAATTTCCAATGTCCATGGTGCTATGCCCAACAAGTGTGCCCAAGGCACCTAAGTGCACCTAACAAGGGTGCACCCAACCAGTGCATCCAATGGGTATATACCTGGTGGATGTGAATCCCATGATTGAACTCCATGGATGCTTGTGCCTGAAGGCACTTATAATGTCTTTATCACAATCCCCAAGTGTGGAATGCCCAACTCCTTGGGTCCAAATTTATCCCAAACACCCAAGTCTATAAAATCTATTCAAGTTATCTATGCCACTTTTTTTAGCATGTGTAGTACATGTCAGTGGATGAGGTTGCCCATGGAAAACCTCTTTGCCTTTCCTCTCTAAGTTCCCTTCCAATATTCTCTTGTTCTAACCAACTAATGCGAGATGCCAATGTTTTTGGTGCACCTAGTATATGAGCAAGGGCATATAGCATGTCTATGTCGTGCCTTTCCAATGGGCGAAGGAACTCCAAAATCGATATTTCTAGCCATCAACCTTACGTCAAGTCTATCCATGCCAGTTAGTGACCACCAAGGTGATTATTTAGTGAAGGTTTCTAAATCCATTCAATGCTAAGGCCTTACATCCTCCACCATTGAAATTCCATTCCATCCCCGACCACATCCTCAAGAACCTATTGTTCTCCAAGTTTATTGTCTAGACTCATGCATCCATTTGCGGTTGGCTTCTCCATTCACTTTACATTATCACTGCCAAAATTACTTGTACAACTGCTCATTTCCCATTACTTCCTTTGAACAAATCATTTTTTCCCAACTATGTCACAATGCTCATGGATTCCTATGTTTTTGTTGTTTCCTTCTACTGTAGCCACAACCTGAGTGTCCAATGCTACTACAATTGCTTGTTGTTGTTGCAGAAACTCAACCTCCACTAAGAAGGTTGTGTAACTATCCACGTGTTGCATCTTCTAGTCTTACTATTGCTCTAGTACTTTTGGCCACTCTGTTGTGCTTTCATACAATTAACTTCTCCAAGGTTGTTGCAAATTAGGTATCCCCAAGCCAACTCCCTAAGAATGTACTTCATCTTGCTTAAAATAGACACTTCCATTCACACTTTAGTCTATCTATACAAATCTCTTAGACCAAGGCAAGGTCACCACATTCACCTTCAAAATGTTAAGCCACCTACTACAACCCAACACTTCCAACTTCTTCACTAATATTGGTACCTTTTCTTGATTCTCTTAGGCTCTAGTACCAATTTCTAGGTAGAAACTATTAATGAGAAGAAGGTGGAAGATGACCATCACAACCACTATCCTCAAACACTCCAACATTATGTACAAAGTATAATAAGTGCAATGAGATCACCAAATTAAATTTTGTACTTCTTATGAAGAGAGGCATGTCCACACTAGTAATTCTATTGGCTTCAACCAACTAGATCATCTAAATAATCATCCCCAAATCTACTCAAGGACTTCTCTGCCTCATCCTAGGTACACAAAGGCACCTTCCAAATCGAATTGGCCTACGTTCTAGACTAATCCATCTAGGTCAAATACACACTTTTTCTTGGTCAACTACTTCAATGTCTTCTGGAATATTTGACATTGTCATTGTGGCTTCAAAAGAAAAGGTCGTGACCTCTTCCCCAAGTTCGTCCAGTATCCTTCTACAACTTAACAATTTCTTGAAGGAAATTATGCATTAGGACCTCCTTTCCCATTGTCCTACTTCTTAAACATCAAATAGTTGAAATTGACATCGATGTAAAGAAGAGGATGGCCTCTTGCCATCATGAATTTCATCCTTTTGAAAAAATGTCTCCTCCTCTATCAACCTTTCACTAATCTAGGCACCTTCGTTAATGCCCTAGGATCCACTATGTGCTTCAAAGTAGTGAGCCATTTGTGGCTTTTAACAATGAAAGGAGGGTGACAAGTCACTGCTAAGGCCACCTACAATAACTGTGTCAATGCCCTATCTATAATCTATTATAGGATTCAACCCAACAAACTTATGACCTATCTGAGCCATATTTTGTTCCAAAGACTTAGTCTTGGTGGTGACTTTTTCCACCTTTCTTGACTCACTTCAGACCACTTCAACTAAATAATCCATTGATTTCTCCAATATGAGAAGTATTTTCTCTAACTCTATGAACCTTCTTGCATGACTCCCATTATAGTCTTTATGAGGTAGGTGTTATCCCCGGTTTCTAGGGATAACTAGGAGATCATGTCTCGAGGCCCACAGGTCCTAGACATGGAGTACCGAGAGTAGGATTGACCTGAGCATGGCCCTGGAGGGCCCATCCTTCTTCTTCTTCGCCATAATTGTCCTGTCAGCAGCAACAACATCCATCACCATCGGCTTGGACTTGCATCAGAGAAAACTCTTGCTCCATGTGGTAATTGGTCCAGGTATCATGGTATGTGTCATGTTTGATCATTATAACTTTCAGATATATGCATCAGGTTCCTTACATTTCTAACAACTTCTTGGATCTTACACTAACCCACTTGACCATTGTTGGGGGGATTAACGGGATGCCCTAGCATTTTACATCTTATCTCCCATACATCCATCCCATTCCCCTAGTCCGGGCATTAGGATGACCTATTTGAGGGGTTACACTTTGTCCTGTGGGAAGAAGGGGCTAAAGGCCCAGGGGGTAAAAGCAGCTGGTAAAAGATAAAAG